>JADRCH010000067.1:3328-74761 GCA_019843965.1 Rhynchomys soricoides | reverse complement strand
GGGTGGGCTGGACTACAATTTGTACAAAACTGAAAAACGACAGACGCATTCAGAGCTAAAAGTCATACAACATAGAGCTATTTTTGTTATGGTGTGTTTTCTTCCAGTCTTACACATGAGTTGTTCATACTTGAATCCATTAACACACTTTAGGTACTGCTCTTACATTCATTCCTTCCACTGACGTCACGAACACTACATTGTCTTTAAGATCATTTAATAGAACACACAGCGCTGTCATCAGTGAACACAGAAAATAGCACGTTCTTATTTTTAGACATTTTGGTTGTTTTCAGTTTTTTGCATATAAGTAACACTGCATTGAGCCTTTCCTAGGCAGGAGTCCCAGACTGGAATTACCACATTAGACATTCTTGATAGCTATTGTGAAAGAACTTTCCAGAGCTGCTCCAGTTAAGTTTTCCACTGGTATTTTATGAAAGCACCATAGGACGAGCATCAGCGTTTGATTCCCTACCATGTAAGATGACACGCGACAGGTGTAGCTTATACTAACCTTCATTCCCCAGCTATAGGAGTTAAACCTTTTGTTTTGTTGTTTTCCCAAATATTTATTTGGTTTCCTGTTGGGCAAGATTTTGATTGATTGTGTTCATCTCCTGTGAATCTTTTTTTTTTTTTTTTTTTTTTCTATCTTGTAAGAGCTTTTGTAAGGATGGAAGCCCTTATCGCTTCCTGACTTCGAAAGTGCAACTTCCTCTTACTTAACCCTGTCTTCATTTTTTTGTTTGGTTGGTTGTCTCTTGCTGTGCTGGGGGTGGAAGCCCATGAATTCTAGCAAATGCATGAGTACTTGGGTTTTTTGGATTTATGATTCTCTCCTTGTCAAAAACAAATCCAGCAATATGCATGCTATTGAGCATGCATGCGCGCTCATACTCCCAACGCGACTATTGTTATTGGCTTCTCCAAATCTCTCTACATAGAGTTCATACTTAAATACGTGTACACTCATGTTTTACTTGAAATCTCTTCCTCTTCTTAAACCTTGGCAAATCTCTCTAGATGTGTTCTAAATATTCAATATTTTCTTCCAATTTACTAATAGCCAAGGATAGTTAAATTCTACATGTATATGGAATTTTGATGTGTATTGACCATGTTGCTAATAAACATTTCTCTTTAGCACATTCTAAGTGATTTTTTCTTTTATCTTTAAGCGTTAAAATGTTTTTTAAAATTATTGTTTGCCGTAGGCCAAGCCCTGGGTTAAGGAAAACAGTGGAGGAGGAGGGAGATTAATGGCATGCCTTAAAGGACTTTTGCCCACTAGGTATGAGGGTTGGTGTGTTACAACAAGCATGCTTGAATACAGGCTGTTGGAACACCGAGGTGGGGCATTGCTTCACCCAACTAAGGCTGGGAACAAGAGATTCAAGACAATTAGGCAGGGACAAGGAAAAGTGTCTTTGCAGCCAGCTCTGCCATTGTCAGACAGCCAGGAAAACCACAGCAGCTGGGGAAACCGCGGCAGCCCTCACCCACCAGACGGGCATGGAGTGTCTCGCCTGCCCCCTCCCTGTCAGCGGCTTCTGTCACTCCCACTCTCCAGCTGGAAGAGACTCCCAGCTTGCCACCCACCCCATCACCACCTCCGGTGTCCCAGTCACCAGCCTCCACGGGAGGCTCTAGGGCCTGTGCCACAGGAAATGTTCAGTCTTTTCCCCTATCCTGCAAAGAGGGGATCCGAGCCTCCTGGACCCGGGCAGTCTTTCTGGCCGCCGGCCATGTAGGGCACAGCTGAACACCTCTTTGTCCCCACCAAACTCCAGGCTGTGCTTTCTCTGTCTTTTACATCAGATCCCAGTCAAGGGGGACTTAACTCCTGGGATGATGGGATGGGGCATCTGGGTACCACCTAGTTGCTGCAGAGGCAGTATGCAGGCCACTGGGCCCCATTTTACACCACGGTGGCCTCTACTCAGATCATAAACAATAAAATTTCATATCCCAGATTCCCCTTGGTTGAAACTTCAGAATGCCACCACTGCTGTATGAGCTGCATATGCTTTGGAAAAGTGCCCCTCCTCGGTTATGTCCCCAACCAGGTAAGGTGGGCCGTGCATATCAGAAGCAAGGATGGTCCAAGTCCAAGACCAAGGGATTATCTTTGGAAATTTTCAAATACCAAAAATTAACTATCCTTTAGAATGTTAAATTTATTTCTATTTCCTATTTTCTAATACAACTTGATGAAACAAGATTTCCCAGTAAAGTCTCTGGTAGGCACAAATCCTAATTGGTTTTTGATCAGCCTACAACTTTATGTTGCTTTACCGGGACTTGAAGGATAGTGTGTGTGTGTGTGTGTGTGTGTGTGTGTGTATTACAGAGCAGTAATAATTTAATAATATATGCTTTAATTGATGATAAATTGTTGATTACAAGTATGCCAGTATACAATTTTAATATTGTTTCCATGGAAAATAACCAGCAATTAATGTCCACTCTGGCAGAATGCAATTTTGAGCAATATTACGTAATATTGCATGAAGGAGTGAATGCATGTAAAGAAAGCAATGTTTTAGGAGTCCTATGCCAGCCAGAACAGGTAAAAGCCAAATTAGATTCAAGATTCTAAGTCCAGCTTTAGTCACATTGTCTTTGAAGATTGTCTCAACCAATCACTCTGAAAAAGTATTCTCAGATGATCATGAATGTTCCCATCAGGTTTACTGTGGTTTGAATAGGTATCGCCCCCAGAGACACACGTGTTTGAAAGCTTGGTCCACAAAGAGTGGCACTATTCAGAGGTGTGGTTTTGTTGGAGGAACTGTGTCACTATGGAAGCAGGTTGTGAGGTCTCATACATGCTTAGGTCTGCCCAGTGGGACAGTCTCCTGCTGCCTGCGGATCCAGATGTAGAACTGTTAGCTCCTCGAGCACCATATCTGCTTGCACACTGCCATAGTGGAAATGCCATGATGACAATGAACTAAACCTCTGAAACTGTAAGCCAGCCCCAATTACATGTTTTCTTTTGTAGAGTTGCCATGGTCATGGTGTCTTTTCACAGCAATGGAAACCTGAACTAAGACAAGGTCTAAGATTCTGCGACTCTAAGGGATGACTGCTTCATACAATGGTGTGGCCATACCATGAGAACAATGTGTTTGAGAGAATACACACAGAGAATCAAGGACTTTCCATGTTGGAACCACAGGTTAGGAATAAACATGCTCCAGAGAATTTGCCCTGATCAGGCTGAAGCCAACCATCAGAATTCATCATTTGGAGGTCTCTGAAGTTGTAGAGGTCCTCACCTAATGCTTTCTCTCTACAATGAGGAGTAGAGAACCCAAGAACCAGATGGGAGAGGATCCCAAGAGTGTGGATGAAATGAGAAGTGTGTGCAGTGGGTTTGAGAAATTCTTAGTTAATGATAAAGACAGTAAGAAAACTAATGAATCTCTGTATAGCTTCAAAGAAGAAATTAAAATTGTAAAGAAGAGGCAAATGATCGATTGGTAATTAATTGTTAAATTCCAGGGCTAGATGAAGTAGTCATCAAGAGTTCTCAGGGGCTCACATATCAAAATGTTCACCCTAGGAATGTGACAGAGACATCACAATCTACATGTACACATCTACAACGATCAGCTAATGTAAAGAATATATGAATAGAGAAATAACAGGGAGCTCTCTGAAGAAAGAAGCAGATCTAGCTAAAACGAGTGACAAGGGAGGTGTCTTAGTTAGGATTTTACTGCTGTGAGCAGACTCCATGACCAAGGCAATTCTCATGAAGGACATTTAATTGAGGCTGGCTTACAGGTTCAGAGGTTTAGTCCATTATCCTCAAAGCAGGAGCATGGCAGCATCTGGGCAGACATGGGGCTGGAAGAGCTGAGAGTTCTACATCTTCATCCAAAGGCCAATAGAAGACTGACTTCTAGGCAGCTAGAAGGCGGGTCTTAAAGCCCACGCCCACAATGACACACTTCCTCCAATAAGGCCACATCTACTCCAACCAGTCCACACCTCTAAATAGTGCCAAGCCCTGGGTCAAGCTTATTCAAACCTTGAAATGGGAAGTTGAAATGGGAAGAGTAGGGCAAGTAATTAGAGAAGTGTGTGTGTGTGTGTGTGTGTGTGTGTGTGTACTGATCCTAGTCTCTTACTGACCCAAATGTTCATGGATCTAGCCTGGATCCTCACAAGAATTTGTATATATAATGCAAAAAGAAAGGGCAGCAGCAGCACCCGGCCCTATCTGCAGAGAAGATGGGTAGGTGTGGGAGCTGATATGTGGGAGGTGAACTTCTTAAATCCCTAATTTAAAAAATACTTCTAAAAATATGAGTCTCAGACTTCTAGGGATGATCACAGTCACTTTAGAAGATGAAGTTACACCGCTTCTCTTGGATCCTCTGCCTATCAACGAATCACTCAACATAATAACTGCCCTTGCCTAGAGATGCACAGACAAGAGAACAGAGAGAAAGTGGAACTTGGAGAATGCTCAGGCTTTGTCTCAGCCAGAGAGAATGGAACAGCTTGTCTTACATTGTTCTGCTTCTCTGGTATAAATCATCAAAAAACAAAAGTAATCAGAATGGAAAAAAACTAACAAACAAACAAAAACCCCTGTCCTCTTGGTTGTGTTGAGTTCAACTTGGTTCAATTTCACCAGGTTTATTGCTAAAGACTGTGCCTTGAAAAATTCTCTACCCATGATTGAAATCCTAAGTCCCTCTTAGATCATCCCTGTGGCCTGAATAGGCGCTTCTCCTCTCTAAATAGGTCTTCCATGATGCTGATAAGGAGGTGATTTATCCCACAGGGTTGTTTTGAAGATTAAATGATATAGGCAATACAGTTAATGTGTCTCAAATAATTAAAATTACAACTCTAGCTCCCACCAGTACAGAGAATGGATTCCCAGCTATTTAGTCAAGACCCAAGCCTCACTCCTTAAAATACAATTTTCAGAGTTCTGGCAAATCTTTCTAGTTTTGATTAACTCTTGCTTTTAGAGGCATACAACCGTAAATGAAATAAAACCAGTGGTTCAAAAACAACAGAAACATTGCAAACCAATAACACGTAAGTGTGGTCACAGGGTAGAAATATCTGGAAGACTAACTCTCATACTCAGTACTATATTAAAATTTCTCCTTCTCAATTAATTGGCATTTGTTTTTTAGATTTTACAAACATTTCTACAGAATAATGAACAAAGTATATGAACAAAAAGAAAAAAACTGCCAATAATATGAAAAATTAGTCCTATTAATATTCAAGGAAGAAAGCAAATTCAAAGATCTAATCTTAATGTCAAACTATAAATGATTTTATAAATTATAATAACTATAAATTGGTGGGAACTAAAGGCTCAGGGATCATTGCAGGGAGTGGGGAGGCAAAAGACAAAGGAACAGGAAGTTTGCTCTAAGAGTGTGTCTTCCTAGAAATGCCAAAGTAGCTACACCCATAAAGTCTCACCAACTCAGTTGCTGAACAGGCCTGAACAAAGACAAGACAAATAGACAAGCTAAAATGGAGCAGGGAAGTCTCAGGAGGACTCCATTCTAGACAAAGAACTATAAGAAACAGGGATGATGCTGAGAATAGGAGAAATAGTCTTCCCCTGGAAGAGCATGCCAATTGTTTATCCAATACCAAATGGTCAGCCCTGAAAACACGCATACAAGTAACATTTTACAGACGCAGAAAGTTATATTTATATATTTGGGGATAAATAGATATAGGTAGGTAGGTAGATAGATAGATAAAGATGATATAGATACAGATACATATAGATGGTATAAAGCTAGAGATAATGATAGAGATAGATGATATATGTATATATATAATGAGATAGCTATAGATGTGTGTATATGTATATGTATGTCTACATGTATGTGTACATGAATATGTATATATATGTATATGTATAAACAACAACTAAAAAAGCAGGCCATGAATTTGAAAGAGACCAAATTAGGCGGTACATGAAAGGAGCTGGAGAGAGAAGGGGGTTAATGTTACTATATTATAACCTTAAAAAATTATATATATATATATATTTATATATATTTAAATCAGGGAAGGGTTATAGATAAAATATAATCTTCATGTCCAGTTCAATTAGGAAAACTGCAGAGTCCTAAAATATTTGTTAATTTTGAGATTGCACATGGAGCTCTTCTTTGAGACGAAATGATCACTAAGTTTATTTGGAATTTCTTGTTATTTATAAGACTAAAACATGGAAACAGGTGAAGTATTCCCAAGTCAAAATATTTGAAAAGATTTTGAAATGTAAATATTGCAGTAGATCTTACTTTTTAGTAAGTATGGAATTATCGTGAAACTTGCTGACTATAAATGTTTAAAAAATAGAATCATCAAACATATGCACTGAAACGGAGACTGTGAGGAAATACCTCGAAAGCATGGTGCTCCCTGAGGTACGAAGCTGAAGGGACCTTCAATACATTCCTCTAACTCTCCATGCTGGACAGATATCAATACTGAAGTCAGAAATGGATATGATTTTGTTAAAGTTATCCTTTGATCTGCCAAAGTATTTTGCTCACATGGAGTAGCTGAAGATGTCATGGGGATGCCTTCCTTTTGGCTGTGTTGAAGACCTTTTGTAACAGCATTGGTAGCTGTCTGGGTGAACACCCACAGGCCCTGATGCCATGCTGTACCACTCTTCAGTCCCAAAACTGAAATTGGTACTCCAAAATTAGGCTAGCATATTGAGTGCAGGGCTGTCCATGAACTAATCAGATAGATGATCATCCCCAGTTTCTCTCTTTCTCTATGCAAACTTCTCCAATAAACACAGGCACAAACCAAATGCCAGCCTAGCCTGAGAGGTCATCCTCTTATCATTCCAAGTGTCTTGGAGAGGGTTAGGACAGACCTGGCCACTTTCCTAACCACAGAAGATAATCAGGAAAATGCTGACTGCCTACTGTACGCATAGTAATATAGTGAATGAATGAAAGGACCAGTAACCTGACTCAGCAAAATGAAGCTTGTTAAATGCATTCTTGAGACTGCAGATACAAGCAAAAATCTTTCTAAGTAAGCCTTATGGTAGAGTTAATGGGGCAAGGGAACCCATGAGCTCATAAGAGTTCCCTCCCTGTTAAAGTGAATGCTTTAATTTTTAAAGGGACACATGAGCAACACTACAATCACAAAGAGCTTTGCCTATGTATGGATAAGGTGCCTGCATTGCAGTCTCCTTTCCTAAGGGCACATGCTCACTATATGCTAACAAATTAAAATTGTAATATATCCAAGATTAATTTCAGGGTTTTTTTTCTACGTTGTGTCATTTTACAATATGAAGATAATACATGCAAAAAGGAATATGTGCAGAAAGTATTTACTTACAAAGGAACTTCTATGGCAAAATTAAATCAATTATTGATGATTTTAAAATATTTTATTTGTTTAATTAATACCACAAATGCATATGGCAAAAATAATAATATACCAAGAATTAAAATGAAAATTACATCTCCCTGGTCTCCTTCCCAGAGGCATCGTTTGGATCAATTGGTTGTTTCTCTTTCAGCTATCCACTCAGGACCATAACATTGAGAACATACTGCTGTTTCTGATTATGGAGTTTGAAACATAGTCCAAAGCTCCTGATTTGTACAGATTTTAAGTTTCTACACACCCTTCATTTGGGAAGGAGAGTCAGGTGTAATGAGATGGAATTTACATTCTGAGCACTCATCCCTTCTAGCGCACACAGTTGGACAGGGGCATCTCAATTCCCTCCCCTAGGCCTCCTCCTTTCTTCAGTATAAACCTGCCTCTTCCGACCCAGCTTCTGGCAAGCAGTGGTGTGCTCTGCTCCTGAGTCGGCCTTCTCCACAATACTAAGTAAATACAGCCATCTAAGGCCATTTTGCTTTGCTTTGTTTTGCTTTGTTTTGGTTTGTTTCACATTGCCTAAGGCGTTTCACATCTTGAAGGCCTTGGGTTTCTTGTGAATAGATGTACAAGTCTGTATATTTGCTCAATAGTTAAAAGATGTCTGATTTTCTCCTGGTTTTTGTGGATTAAAACATTTTTTTTACAAGCATGAACAGAAAGGTCTTCATGTGAAACAAGTTCTGTTTCTCTTTGCCAAACAAAAGACAGTGGAATTGATGTGTTGTATAGAAAGTGAACGCTTATATAAATTTCCAAAATGTTTCCCAAAACAGTCGCAATACTTTACATTCTAATCAACAATGTATGAACATTCCAGATATTTATATCTTTGAAAAAGTTCTTATTGGACTGTGAACTATTAAATTGTAAGCATTCTTTATATATACTGAATCCAAGTGCTTTACCAAGTAACTACAGTTTTAGTTCGGATGGTTTCTGAGCTATAATTTGTTGAGTGGAAGGTACTTGGAGAACTCTTAAGAAATGTTAAGATGCTAAGTTGCTAAGTTCAGAAGACTTCAGTGTTTGCTTTTAGAGTTAGTCTGTAGCTTAGATTTTATTGTTAGGTATTACTGTATTCTGACAATCTCAGACATAAAGTTATGCTTTGAGGATTTGGTTTGGCTTGGTTTACTGATGACCAGATAGTCCAGCATCATTTGTTGTTTTTAAGTCCTTATCTTCTTTAGAAAAATTTTATTATATTCACATACTCAGTGTGTATGTGTGTGTGTGTGTGTGTGTGTGTGTGTGTGTGTGTGTGTGTATGTGAAGTCAAAAGACAATCTGCCAGAGTCTGCTCTCTCCTTTGACTACGAAAGTCCCAGGAATCAAGTTGGATCATATAGGCTTAGATGCTTCTATCCATGGAGATATCCAAGCTGGCCCTCCATTAAATTATATGTCATCTATTAACATAAAGCAATTGAATTGTGCATGAGTATCTACCTCTTCTCTAGTCAATTACACATTCTTTCTTAAATTTTACTTATTTATGCACATGAGTACTCTGTTTGCATGTATGCCTGTATGACAGAAGAGAACATCAGATCTCATTGTAGATAGTTGTGAGCCACCATGTGGTTTCTGGGAATTGAACTCAGGACCTCTGGACAAGCAGTCAGTGCTCTTAACTACTGAGTCATCTCTCTAGCCTGAATTACACAATCTTAAACAGTATATTTTGCTGCTGTTAACAATGCTGGGGTCATATCCAGGGCCACACATAGACAAATAACCTACTATTGAGCAGCATTCTCATTCAATCATTATTGTCAGCTTTGAAGCCTTGAAATTGGGTATCATAAAGGGTCTAACTTTGTTCTTTCCTTAAAATTTAGATATCCATGCTTGTGCTTTGAATAAAAATCGATCCCATAATCTCATATATCTGAATGCTTGGTTCTCAGTAGATGGAATTGTTTGAGAAGGATTAGGAGGTGTGGCCATGTTGGAGGAGCATGTAGACTTTGAGGCTTCAGAAGCCCATGCAATTCCCAGTTAGCTCTCTGTGCCCCATGCTTGTGGATCAGAAATAAGCTCTCAGCTATTGCTTTGTAGATGAAAATGCAGGCATGACCTGGCAGCTAGCCTACCTAGCACACTGTACATCTAATAAGAAGTAAGGCATGCCATGCTCCTGGAGTCAGAACACTGAATTCTGAAGTACCATGAGTAGCTGGAAACTGGCCTGCAAAGGAGTCTGTCCTCTCTACACCACCTTCAATGTGCTTCTTCTGCGTAGAGACCCTGATGTCATGATCACTCACTATCCAGTATGAGGTTTCTACATGCAATAAAGCAGATGCTATCCCCTGAAACTGTCTCCAGAGTGGTTTATCTCTGAGCCCTTTACCAAGCCATGGGCCGTGTTGTCTTGTTGCAGGACTACCCTTTAACAACAGCACTGCTCCAGTGTCGGGCCAACAAGCACATCTGCTGCCATGCTCACTGGCAATAGCCATGAAGGTCTCTGTTCTGCACATGGCCCTGGTCGCAGGGTCTTATCAAAGTAATACAAAAGTAACTGCAATGAGTCTCCTTTATCTTTCTATATAAACTTTAGAAAATTGATTTGGCAAATTCTGGAAAAAATTCTGCTAGGATTTTGTTTAATATATGACTGGGATTATGTGAAATCTATGCAACAATCTAGGGTTAACTAACACATTAACAATGTGGATAACCAGGCATAGTGTCTCATACCTATAGTCTGAGCATGTGGAAGGCTGAAATAGAGGAAGACTAATTTGACTGCATACAGAGAACTTCTCTCAACAAAACAAAAATGAATCACAAGCCTCCCAGTGTGTGAATACAGCCTACAACTTCGTTTATCTCTTTAAATTCTCTCAACAGTGTTTGGTAGAGTAGCATTATTATCTGGGTTTTAGCTGTTTTATTGATCTCACATGGTTTTCTTCTATAGTCAGTTGAAATAGTGATCCACAACATTATGTGTCTCTCATGTCACATCAGACATTTGGTTCCCAGGTTAAACCTCATTTGATTATAATGTATTGCCCTATTATTATGCTGTCATTAACCTTGATAATATTTTGTAAGATCTTGCATCTTCATGAGAAATATTTGTCATTTTCTTTCGTTTTGGCTTCCGAGTAATGTTGGTTCTATGAACAGAAAGCACTTTGAACATTTCAGTACTGAAAGCATTTATAGAGAACAAACACCTTCCTAAAGTTTAAGAGCCTAGAGTCTTCTTTGATAGAAAGATTTGAGCACCATGGGTTTGTGTGCATCCCCCTTTAATTCTATCAATGTTTTATTTGATTTTGAAGGTCTATAGCTGGATCCACAAACATTTAAGATTATTATGTCTTCATGACAAACATACCCCTTCATTATAATAGAATTGGCCCTTGTGAAGTCCAATTAACGAAATGTACAGTATTTGTTACTAATATAGCTACTTCAGTTTTCTTATAATTAGTATGTACATGAAACAAGTTTTTCCCACACTTTTAGCCTATTTGTTTTTATATTTAAAATTTATTTCTTACATCCAGAGAGAGAGTTTTATAGACAATAAACAGCTGTATATTGCATTTTTACACACTCTGATGCTCTCATTTTTTAATTGTTTTATTTAACTATTTACACTTGGTGCTTGTTGATATGACTGAATTAAGCACTAACATCTTGCTAATTGCATTTTGTGTTTATATCTGTTTTTTGGTGTCTTCTGTTTATTTCTGATTATATAACTTTATTATCAGCTAATAATGAGTGCAAAAGTATAAAAAATTTACTGGCATTAAAGTTTATCGGTCTGATGGTTTTAAGTTGGTTACTTGACCTTAAAAAAAAAAAAACTAAAATCAGAATGAATATGATGATTAGATCACAGATTTATGGGCCAGAATGTATTCTCAATTAGTAGCTTGTCCCAGTATGCTTAGTTGCCTCATTTAACCTAAAGCATTTGATTCTTTAAATATTTTCAGTTTTGTTTATTTGCATTACTGGTTGGTTTCTTATTTATATTTCCTTTAAAACATTTTAAGTTGCTCTGTGTAAACAGAATACATCTTAAATCACATCATACTATACTTAGCATATATTTGAATAATATTACAACATTTTACATGTGGTTTAGGAAATTTAAATTTGTAAATTCCTGTTTCCCTTCCTTTCTAATCTATGACTATGATTGTACACTTACCTATGGATATGGTATACATTCACACAGACTTGTTACTATTTTGTATTAAAGACTCAATGACCTTTTTGAATGTTTATACTTAAGAAAAATGTAGTTTGTATTATATTTTATTATTCTTGTAGATCTTTGTTTGTTGATGCATCTCCAATATTCTGTCTGATGAACATTTATTTTGTCTTTTAAAAAAACTTATAAAAGTGTGTTAAAGAGCAGGCCTGTGGACAACAAATTCAGTTTTATTTCTTTAAATTTCTTAAATTTTTTTCTCTGCTTTAGAAGATAAGACCCCATGTTCTAAATGGTGAGCTGTACTTTAGTTGGGGGTTGTAGTCATGCTGACTCTTTGAGCACCCTAGGTTTTGTGTTTCCCCTTTCAATGCTATCAGTATTGCTTCACCTGTTTGAAGCTCCACAGTTGAGCACATATACATTTACTATTGCCACATCTTCTTGGTGAATATAAGCATTCATGATTGTGCAATTTGCCCATGTACTATCCCAATTTCTGACATGTGCATTGATTGCACATAAACAAGGAATCCACATAAACAAGGAATGATTTACTGAGGAAATTTAAAATATCATCAGACCCTACTAAAAAAAGTGTATACTTGACCAAACTGGAAAATCTGGATGAAATGAACAATTTTCTAGACAGAATTCAAATACCAAAGTTAAATCAAGATCAGATAAACCATCTAAACACTCCCATAACCCCTAAAGAAATAGAAGCAGTGACTAAAAGCCTCCCAACCAAAAAAACACCCAGAACCAGATGGGTTTAGTGCAGAATTCTATCAGACCTTCAAAGAAGACCTAATACCAATACTCTTAAAACTATTCCACAAAAATAAAAACTAGAAACAGAAGGAACACTACCCAATTCATTCTATGAAGCCACAATTATGCTCATACCTAAACCACACAAACACCAAACAAAGAAAGAGAACGTCAGACTAATTTCATTTATGAATACCGATGCAAAAATACTCAATAAAATTTTTGCAAACCAAATCCAAGAATGCATCAAAATGATCATCTATCATGGCCAAGCAGGCTTCATCTCAGGGATGCAAGGAGGGTTCAATATACAGAAATCCATCAATGTAATCCACTATATAAACAAACTCAGAGATAAAAACCACATGATCATATCATTAGATGCTGAGAAAGAATTTGACAAAATTCAACATCCCTTCATGATAAAAGTCTTGGAAATATCAGGAATTCAAGGCCCATACCTAAACATAGTAAAAGCAATATATAGCAAACCAGTAGCCAACATCAAACAAAATGGAGAGAAACTCGAAGCAATCCCACTAAAATCAGGGACTAGACAAGGCTGTCCACTCTCTCCCTACCTATTCAATATAGTACTCAAAGCCTAGCCAGAGCAATTAGACAACAAAGGGAGGTCAAAGGGATACAAATTGGAAAGGAAGAAGTCCAAATATCACTATTTCCAGATGATATGATTGTATACTTAAGTGACCCCAAAAATTCCACCAGAGAACTCCTAAAGCTGATAAACAACTTCAGCAAAGTGGCTGGATATAGTTAACTCAAATAAATGAGTAGCCTTCCTCTGCTCAAAGGATAAACAGGCTGAGAAAGAAATTAGGGAAATGACACCCTTCACAATTGTCACAAACAATATTACATACCTTGGTGTGACTCTAACCAAGCGAGTGAAAGACAAGAACTGAAAATCTCTAAAGAAAGAAATTGAAAATAGCAGAAGATGGACAACAAAAATCCCTTAAAGAATTATAGGAAAACACAATCAAACAGGCAGAATTACAGGAAAACACAATCAAACAAATGAACAAAACCATCCAAGAATTATAAACAGAAATAGAAACAATAAAGAAATCACAAAGAGAGACAACTCTGGAGTTAAAAAACCTAGGAAAGAAATCACGAGTCATAGATGCAAGCATCACCAACAATACAAGAGGTGGAAGAGAGAATCTCGGGTACGAAAGATACCATAGAAAACCTGGACACAACAGTCAAAGAAAACAGAAAATGCAAAAAGCTCTTAACCCAAAACATCCAGGATATCCAGGATGCAATGAGAAGACAGAACCTGAGGATAACAGGTATAGAAGAGAGAGAAGATTCCCAACTTAAAGGACCAGTAAATATCTTCAACAAAATTATAGAAGAAAACTTCCCTAACCTAAAGAAAGAGATGAACATAAATATACAAGAAGCCTACAGAACACCAAATAGACTGGACCAGAAAAGAAATTCCTCCCGTCACATTATAGTCAAAACACCAAATACACAAAACAAGGAAAGAATATTAAAAGCAGTAAGGGAAAAGGGGCAAGTAACATATAAAGCCAGACCAGAATTACACCAGACTTCTCACCAGAGACTATGAAAGCTAGAAGATCCTGGGCAGATCTCATACATACTCTAAGAGAATACAAATGTCAGCTCAGGCTGCTATACCCAGCAAAGCTCTCAATAATCATAGATGGCGAAACCAAACTTATCTATGACAAATCCAAATTTGCACAGTATGTTTCCACAAACCCGGCCCTACAAAGAATAATAGATGGAAAACACCAACTCAAGGAGGGAAACTATACCCAAGAAAAAGCAAGAAAGTAATCTTTCAACAAACTCAAAAGAAGATAGCCACACAAACATATAAACAACATTGACTATAACAGGAAGCAACAATTACTATTCTTTAATATCTCTTAACATCAATGGACCCAATTCCCCAATACAAAGACATAGACTGACAGACTGGATCCATAAGCAGGACCCAGCATTTTGCTGCATCCAGGAAACGCACTTCCATGTTAAAGACAAACACTACCTCAGAGTAAAGGGCGGGAAAACAATTTTCCAGGCAAATGGCCCCAAGAAACAGGCTGGAGTAGCCATTCTAATATCAGATAAAATCGACTTTCAACCAAACATCATCAAAAAAGATAAGGAAGGACACTTCATACTCATCAAAGGAAAAATCTACCAAGAAGAACTCTCAATTCTAAACATCTATGCCTCAAATGCAAGGGCTCCCACATTCATAAAAGAAACTTTACTAAAGCTTAAAGCACACATTGTACCTCACACAATAATAGTGGGAGACTTCTACACCTCACTATCATCAATGGACAGATCTTGGAAACACAAACTAAACAGAGACACAGTGAAACTAACATGTTATGAACCAAATGGGTGTAACAGATATCTATAGAACATTTCATCCTAAATCAAAAGAATATAGCTTCTTCTCAGCACCTCATGGTACCTTCTCCAAAATTGATCTTATAATTGGTCATAAAACAAACCACAACAGGTATAAGAAGATTGAAATAATCCCATGCCTCCTATCAGATCACTACGGATTAAGGATGGTCTTCAATAACAACAACAACAACAACAGAAAGGCCACATACACATGGAAGCTGAACAATGCTCTACTCAATGATAACTTGGTCAAGGAAGAAATAAAGACTTCCTAGAATTTAAGGAAAATGAAAGTACAACATACCCAAACCTATGGGACACAATGAAAGCAGTGTTAAGAGGAAAACTCATAGCTCTGAATGCCTCCAAAAAGAAACTGGAGAGAGCATATACCAGCAGCTTAACAGCACACTTGAAAGTTCTAGAACAAAAAGAAGCTAATACACCCAAGAGGAGTAGAAGGCAGGAAATAATCATATTAAGGGCTGAAATCAACCAAGTAGAACCTAAAAGAACTATACAAAGAATCAACAAAACTAGGAGCTGGTTCTTTGAGAAAATCAACAAGATAGATAAACCGTTAGCCAGACTCACCAGAAGGCACAGAGACAGTATCCAAATTAACAAAATTAGAAATGAAAAGGGAGATATGACAATAGATTCTGAGGAAATTAAAAAAATCATCAGATCCTACTACAAAAGCCTATACTCAACAAAATTGGAAAATCTGGATGAAATGGACAAGTTTCTAGACAGATACCAAATACCAAAATTAAGTCAGGATCAGATACACAATCTAAACAGTCCCATAACCCCTAAAGATATAGAAGCAGACATTAAAAGTCTCCCAACCAAAAAAAATGCCCAGAACCAGATAGGTTCAGTGCAGAATTCTATCAGGCCTTCAAAGAAGACCTAAATACCAATACTCTTCAATCTATTCCACAAAATAGAAACAGAAGGAACACTACCCAATTCATTCTAAGAGGTGACATTTACACTGATACCAAAACCTCACAAAGACCCAACAACAAAAGAAAACTTCAGACCAATTTCCCTTACGAATACAGATGCAAAAATACTTAATAAAATTCTCGCAAACTGAATCCAGGAACACATCAAGACAATCATTCACCATGATCAAGTAGGCTTCATCCCAGGGATACAGGGATGCTTCAATAACCGGAAATCCATCAATGTAATCCACTACATAAACAAACTCAAATTAAAACAACCACATGGTCATTTTGTTAGATGCTAAAAAAACAATTGACAAAATTCAACATCCCTTCATGATAAAAGTCTTGGAAAGATCAGGAATTCAAGGACCATACCTAAACATAGTAAAGGCAATATACAGCAAAACAGTGACCAACATCAAACTAAATGGAGAGAAACTCGAAGCAATCCCACTAAAATCAGGGACTAGGCAAAGCTGCCCCCTCTCTCCTTATCTATTCAATATAGTACTTGAAGTTCTAGCTAGAGCAATTTTAGACAACAAAAGGAGGTCAGAGGGATACAAATTGGAAAGGAAGAAATCAAAATATCACTATTTGCAGATGATATGATGGTATACTTAAGTGACCTGAAAAACTCCACCAGAGATCTGCTACAGCTGATAAACACCTTCAGCAAAATGGCCGGATACAAAATTAACTCAAGTAAATCAGTAGTCTTCCTATACTCAAAGGATAAACAGGCTGAGAAAGAAATTAGGGAAATGACACCCGTCACAAACAATATAAAATATCTTGGTGTGACTCTAGCCAAACAATTGAAAGATCTGTATGACAAGAACTTCAAGTCTCTGAAGAAAGAAATCGAAGAAAACCTCAGAAGATGGACAGATCTCCCATGCTCATGGATTGGCAGGATTAATATAGTTAAAATGGCCATCCTGCCGAAAGCGATCTACAGATTGAATGCAATCCCCATCAAAATTCCAACTCAATTCTTCATAGACTTAGAAAGAACACTTCTCAAATTCATATGAAATAACAAAAAACCCAGGATAGCAAAAAGTATTCTCAACAATAAAAGGACTTCTGGGGGCATCAGCCTCCCTGACCTCAAGCTGTACTACAGAGCAGTCATCATAAAAACTGCATGGTATTGGTACAGTGACAGGCAGTTAGATCAATGGAATAGAATCGAAGACCCAGAACTGAACCCACACACTATGGTCACTTGATCTTTGACAAAAGAGCTAAAACCATCTAGTGGAAAAAAGACAGAATCTTCAACAAATGGTGCTGGTTCAACTGGCTGTCTACATGTAGAAGATTGCGAAGATCCATTCCTATCTCCCTGTACAAAGCTCAAGTCCAAGTGGATCAAGGACCTCCACATAAAACCAGATAAACTGAATATAATAGAAGAGAAAGTGGGGGAAAGTCTCAAACACATGGGCACAGGGGAAAAGTTCCTGAACAGAACACCAATGGCTTGTGCTGTAAGATCAGGAATCGACAAATGGGACCTCATAAAATTACAAAGCTTCTGTAAGGCAAAGGACACTGTAAATAGGACAAAATGGCAAACTACAGATTGGGAAAAGATCTTTACCAATCCTACGTCCTATAAAGGGCGAATATCCAAGGTATACAAAGAACTCAAGAAGCTAGACTCCAAAGATCCAAATAACCCTATCAAAAAATGGGGAAGAGAGCTAAACAGAGAATTCTCAACTGAGGAAACTCGAATGCCTGAGAAGCACCTAAAGAAATGTTCAACATCCTTAGTCATCAGGGAAATGCAAATCAAAACAATCTTGAGATTCCACCTCACACCAGTCAGAATGGCTAAGATCAAAAATTCAGGTGACAGCAGATGTTGGTGAGGATGTGGAGAAAGAGGAACACTCCTCCATTGCTGGCGGGAATGCAAGCTGATACAACCTCTCTGGAAATCAGTTTGGCGGACCCTCAGAAAAATGAACATAATACTACCTGAGGACCCAGCTATTCTACTCCTGGGCATATACCCAGAAGAAGCTCCAACATGTAATAAAGACACATGCTCCACTATGTTCGTAGCGGCCATATTTATAATAGCCAGAAATTGGAAACAACCCAGATGTCCCTCCACAGAGGAATGAATACAGAAAATGTTGTAAATTTACTCAATGGAATACTACTCAGCTATTAAAAACAATGACTTCATGAAATTTGCACACAAATGGGTGGAACTTGAAAATATCTTGAGCGAGGTAACACAGTCACAAAATAATGAATATAGTATGTACTCACTGATAAGTGGTTATTAGCCCAAAAGTTCTGAATACTCAAGAGTCACTTCACAGCAACCATTGGGTTGAGCTCCCAGATGGAGGAGTTGCAGAAGGGACTGAAGGAGCTGAGGGAGTTTACATCCCCAGGGAGGCAGCAACAGTGGCAACTGGCCTGACTCGACCCCCCCCCCATACTCCCTGAGACTGGATCACCAACCAAAGAATTCACATGGAGGGACCCATGATGCTGGCCACATATGCAGCAGAGGAGGGTCTTGCTAGCCATCAGCAGAGGAGAGGCCCTTGGGCCTGAGGGTGTAAGATCCCCCAGTATAAGAGAATGCCAAGGAGGGAAGATGAGAGTGGGTGGGTATGTGTGGGAATATCCCCATAGTGGCAGGGGGAAGGGGAGGGAATAGGGACATTCCAAAGGGGAGATCTGGAAAAGGGGAAACATTTGAAATGTAAATAAAGTATGAAGAAAAAAAAAAAAAAAAAGAAAGGTATTTCCCAAGTTTTTAAATTACTATTACCTATAATACTGTAATACGTTTTACCAGTTATTTGGAAAATTCAACTTTGAATTAGAAATATGTTTGTGTTTTACTTATTTGATACATATATATATATATATATATATATATATATATAGTTAAATAATTATAAAATAGGACATAATATATATGCTGACAAAATAAATAAAATCTACAAAAAAATTTTAAAAAGATTGATAAATTAGGTAATAAGGTGGAGGTGAAGAAAAGTGAAATAAAACTTTATAAAAATAAAAGCAAACTAGAATTCATGGCCAACAGAGTGTACCACCAAACACTGGGGAAGAAAATTGTTTAGACTAAAGTAAAAATTAATCCAGTTGATAAGAAAGAAAGAAAGAAAGAAAGAAAGAAAGAAAAAAAGAAAGAAAGAAGGAAAGAAAGAAAGAAAGAAAAGATGGATGGATACTGGCAATGATAAATAAACAGATAAATGGAAACTCATGTTCACTTCATTAATTTATTTAAACATAATTAAATGTTTAACCTGGAATAAGCAAATGCATTTGATGGTTTAAAAGACATTTAGAAGTATAATGCTCACAGCCAACCATTGGACTGAGCAGGGGTCCCCAATGGAAGAGTTAGGGGAAAGACTGAAGGAGCTGAAGGGGTTTACAACCCCATAGGAAGAACAACAAAAACAACCAACCAACCCCCCCCCCCTCCCCAGAGCTCCGAGAAACTAAACCACCAACCCAAAAGGACATAAGGAGGGACCCATGGCTCCAGCTGCATATGTAGCAGAGGATGGCCTTGGGGGGAATCGGTGGGAGGAGCGACCTTTGGGCATGAAGGAGTTCGATGCCCCAGCATAGGGGGATGCCAGGGTGGGGAGGGGGGCGTAGGTGGTTCAGTGGGGGAGCACCCTCATAGAAGCAGGGGGAGGAGGGATGGGATAGGGAGTTTCTGGAGGGGAAACCAGGAAAGGGGACAACATTTGAAATGTAAATAAATAAAATAACCATTTTTTTAGAAAAAAAAAAAAAGAAGTATAATGCACAGCATTAACAGCACAAAGACAAAGAGAGCTGAAGTACTTGATGAAGTTCTTAAACTAGTCATTTAAAGATGGAGGCAAGAACTTGTGAGGCAATAGCCAAAACAAAGAGATGTGGCTTATAAGTTAGTAGTAGAAAGAATATGTAATGCCTATCCTTGGTTCAATATTCCAGTTGAAGGCAAAGAAAGGAAGGCAATGAACCACTTTTTTTTTTTAAAATTGACAGTTTTAAACCCAACCATACTGACAAACACATTCAACATATATGTTCTATATACCCCAGTGAAAAGGCAAGTAGGTAAGGGTCGATGAGAAAGACTATATGTTTGCTACAAAAGAAAAAAATTCCAACTTTACGTACAAAGCCATATGTAAGATAACAGGCAAATGAGAACATCTGTAAAATGCAGACCTCCCCTTGGCCCTAGAAAGCTATAATAGCTATTCTAATAGTTTAGCTAAATGGATCTAAAAGTATTGACAGTAAGATTAGTAAGAGTACATGGACAGGATCGACTTCAAAGCAAACAGTATTATTACCAGCTACGAAGAGCAGTGTGTCATCTTAATAAATAGCTTCATAGATAAAACCAATTTTCCAATATATATCAAAAACAAAGCAATATGAGCTGGAGAGACAGCTCAGTGGTTAAGAGAATTGGCTGCTCTTCAAGACGTCCTGAGTTCAATTGCCAACACCCAGATAGTGGTTCACAATCATTCGTAACTCCAATGCTAAGGGATCTGACACCCTCTTCTGACCTCCACGGGTACCTAGCACACATGTGGGACACGGGCACAAATGGTGGCAAAATTACCATACACATACAACTACGTAAAACACACTTCATAAATAACTTTTAATAATCCTATATGTGAGTGTATCCAATAACAAAATTTGAAATCCAAAAGGCAAAATCTGGGAAAGCTAGAAATATAAATAGACAAATACACAGGTAAATTAGAGAATTCAACACTCTTTTAGTAACCGAGAGAGCATGAGACAAAAATTCAGTAAGATGCACAAGATTGAATAGCGCTGTCAAGCAGCCTGAGCCAACAGGTTTTTACAGAACATGCAGCCCATGTCAATCAGAATCTTCTCCTGCATACACACTAGGTCAGACACATGCTAACCTAGGAAACAAACACAAAGTTGAATAATTGAACCCATACAGGTTGTGGATTTTCTTTAAACCAACAGTGGAGTTCAATTAGAATTTAATAAAAAATTCCTAAAACATTTGTAAATCAAACAACAGGCATCTATATTATATATCGGCACCACAAAATTAACAAGAAGATGAGAAAAAATTTCAATTCAATCAAAATAGAAGCACAACCCAGATTACGCTGTATGAATGGACTGGAGCAGCTCTGAGCCAGAAGCTTACAACTTTAAATATGTATGTTAGAAAAGAACAAAGGTTATGAATGAGTGACTGAAGGAAGTATCAGCAAACTCTAGTCTGGGCCATTTATAAATAAAGTTTTATTGAAATGCAGACACCTATCCATCTGTGCATTGTCTCAGAGTGCTCCCATTACTGCAAAGGCTGAACTAGAGAGTTGCAACAGAGGCTTTAGGGCACAGATCCCGAAGTCAGAATGTATGTGCTACTAGATAGACCCTATATGGTCTGCCAACACTTGAGCTAAGGTACCATTTCAAGAAATCAAAACAAAACAAATAAATCAAACCCGAGTAAGTAGCAAAAACGAAATAATGAAGCTGAACATGGGAGAAAGTGAAATCAATAAAACCAACAGCTATATATTTGAAATAAATCAACAAAATTGATAAGCTTCTAGTCATAGATTTGCCAAGGTAAGAAGAGATGGCAAATTCCCAATGTCAGAAATACAAAAGGGAGCACCCTGGGAGTGTGTGACAGGTAATGAGCTATTACAAAAACCTCTGTACTGGTGACAAAACCCAAACTGTCGTGAGCTTGATTCACTAACCCTCAACTCACTGAGGTCCAAGGGTTTTACTGAGGGCAATGCTCTGCACTGTGTAAAAAAGCAGTGCCTTTTAGTAAAGCACAGCCCTAGGAAAGGGGTTTTCTTAAATAATTCCATTCAAGTGCACATGTATTATCCTACAAGGAATTTTCTAATTCTAGAACTATTCTTCCACTCTTCCAGGTTTAGTACCTTGTCTATTTCCTGGAAATACATATTGCAGACTGAAAGTGGAGTTTAAGTGAGAACACAGTCTTACTATATCTCTAAGAGCAGGCAAATGTTCAGAGCCGAGTTTTTACTCTTGAAGAGTGGTACTGGGGGTGGTGGTAAAGAAGAAGGAAAAAAATACACATCTAGGAGAGCAGGCCAGGAAAGTGTCATCAGACAGAACTGTGAGCTGTGAGGAGCTAATACTTTTTAATATATTCTGGCTCTGTTTTAAAACAGCCTGTTTTTTTTTTTTTTAAACCATTCTAATCTGGATTACTACTCTCTCAATTACCATCTCTTAGATAAGCATGCATGTACGAAACATTTTGCAGTAGAATTACCACTTCCCAGGTCCTGATGGACTAGATTTGTCTAGTCCTATTTTTGACCACACACACACACACACACACACACACACACACACACATCTTTCTTTAAATCAGTCATGAAGTTGTTCAAAACTTTTAATCAGCACCCAGAGATGTGACATCTATCACTGTCCTTGTGCCTTACCTGAAGTTAAGATGACAAAACGGACTTGAGGGAGGAGGGGAAGGCAGGGATGTGCGGTTCACCTTCAAATTTTGAGCATTCTGATGGTATTTCTATGTGAAAAGTTTAATGAAAAACTAGCTCTAATGTGGGACGTATAAGTCATTGCAAATTTAAATTGTTTTAAAAAATAATAAGCAAGCTCTTGAGTCATACTGAATGATTCAGCCATGAATTCTTGAGAGGATTAATTTAAAACAGCTCCAAAGAGACAATCTTGCCTACTCTCAGAAAGACAGAAGAGAATAACAGAAAAGGTAAGTGATTTTTAGGGGGGGGGAGTGAAGAATCAGAACAAGTAGAACCTTGCTAGCCAATCAGAGCAGGGATGTGCAAGAGGGAAGTGGCTGTGTGGGTTTGAGTGGAAGCAGTCTTCCGGACATGTTTCACAACCTCTCCCTCTCCCTCTCCCTTTTCCTTCTCACTGAGTTTCTAACAGAAAGTAGACATTTGTGTTGTTCACTTTCTAGGGACCAGGTAGCCCTCACAACTCTCAAAACCAAGATAGATACAGGAGTCAGAGTCATAGTTTTGTCTTCTATCTCCTTCTGAAATGAATACAGGAAAAGTAAGTGCTGCCTCAGCATAGAGAAGATACTCAGCATCTCTTCCCACAGATCGGGGCCTATGCCTTACTTCGCACCATTGTTACCTGTCTCCCTTGTGGTTTCCCTGAGAGCTGCACTTATGTGGAGGGGGATCCTGGGGTTCTTGATCTGGGATTCTGGTTTATCCGTGCCCCTTCATGGCTCCTTCATTGATTCATTGACTCTTGAGTTATTAAGCATTTAGAAAGGTAGAGTATATGGACGTATGCTATGCAGTTAAGGTCTAAAACAACAGGTTACAAAAGATTATTTTCCTTTGTTCCGCCCCAATCAGCCCCCCTTTCTAGGTCTTCTCACTTAACCAAGGAAAGGCATTTGAGCCAAGATGATATTTAGGTTCTCCTAATATATATATCTCTATATATATGTGTGTGTATATATAATATAAGTGCCAGTTTTATATTACTTATAAACATATCACATTATCTTAAAATAAAATGAGCCCGTGAAGTTTGGAAACTGGCAGAAAACAAATCTTAATATACAGCCAGCCAAAGCACCAAAAGATCCAGAAGAAACCTCAAGGATGAAGCAATAAGGTGCAGCATGCCATGCCCTTTGCTCTTAGAAATTTTGCTTTGTTGCTTTCGTTTACTGTCAATATTTGAAAATTGACTTTATCACTTGTTAAAAATAAGTTATTTCCATATGTGAGAGCAGATCTAGAGCCTAAGAATCCGTGAGCACAAGTATGCATTCATGAAGGTGGGGCCAGTCAGCTGATAACAACAGTCGTAGGTGGAGACTAAGCTGGAGCAAAAGCGAAATTGCCTCTGGCTGCTATTTTTACATTCTGGCTCCTTTTCCAAAAGACTCGCAATAAGTCTTTTAAAGTGTGGCCCCAAACCACAAATTGTGTGAGACAGAGCAGGTCTTACGGGACTTCACAGCCTCCCTAATCATGACTTTGTCTGGTTCCCCAACCCCTAACTTTCTGATTTGCAGTAAGCTAGTCACTACTGAGAAAAATAAGACAGTTGTGTGTTTACTGCCTGGAAGAATTTCTCCTAAAAGAGAAAAATGCAAAAGATTAATCAAAAGGAGAAGGCCCTCAAATGGTAGCATTGATAAATAACAATCACTTTCAAAAGGCTACAGATTTGGGTGAAACCAACAGTTTTGATGCAACAGTCACTTCCAGGGCTCCCAGAGAATTACCTTTGTCTCTGCTGCATAGATTCTTACGTTGAGACATTCAAAATCACATCAGAAAAGGCTAGAGTTGCTTCTTCACACAGAAGCAGGGGAACTTCCTGTTCAAAGAGCTCACAATGACCTATCCTGAGACGCAACCTGGGACAGAGGCAGAGCCAGAACAAAAGTTCTAAGAGACCTGACACAGAAAATAGGTCTGCTCTGTTCTTTCAATAAAAAATGCCAGGAATATGTGCAGCAAGAATTCATATTATTACAGTATTTCTTTCTTATGGGCTGCAAGCTAAAGTCAGAGAGTTCCCAGTTAACTAAAATTTACACAAACAATATCTTTTGTTTGTTTGTTTATTTTCAAGACAGAGTTTCTCCATATAGCCCTGGCTGTTCTGGAACTCATTCTGTAGACCTTGAACTCATAGATCTGTCTGCCTCGGCAGAGGCAGAGATCCCCTCCTGGGATAAAAGACGTGTGCCACCACTGGCCATCAGAGAAACTGATATTTTATATATATATGTGTGTGTGTGTGTGTGTGTGTGTGAGTGTATACATATATATATATATATATATATATATATATATATATATATAGAGAGAGAGAGAGAGAGAGAGAGAGAGAGAGAGAGAGAGAGAGTCTGGTGCTGTATCAGTTACATATGAAGGCTAAAAATTTATTCATTATTTATCTGAAACTCAGTTTAACTGGGTCTGTTTTGATTACTAAATTTGAGACCCTAATATATCTTTCAAAATTATCTGCAAATGGTTTTGGTTCAGTTTTTTACCATCAGCCCAGACATGTTCTCTAAACTCCAGACCTTTAAAATCAATTTCTTTCTTTAGATGTCCACTTTAATGTCTAATAGACATTTAAAACTCAACTGAATAATCACCTCCATTAATCCACAGCTTAGCTCCTGCTATCTGTAGCTGCCCCTTCCTCTCCCTAGACTATAACCCCCTGTAACTTCTCCTGACTGTGACAGGTCCATTGCTTGAGTTAAGGGATGTCCTCGTTAGTTACAATGCTCTGTCACTTCAAATAATTTTGTTTTGTTTTGTTTTGTTTCTTTGCATAACTTACATGAATCAGGGGAGCTCATGATTTTGCATTGCTGTATTTCTGAGACTAGGCAAAAGCCTTGGGCAGTTCAAATGATGAAGAAATAAGCCCCAAGGGTGCCCACGAATTTCTCCTCTGCCAGAGATATCTCTTCCTTGGAAGCAGGGAGGCTCTTGCCACATTTGTACCCATCAACTAATAAATGATGGTGACTAAAGAAGAGCAAAGGTGGCAACAGCTTCTGCATTTGTAAACTCAGCCCAGGTTTTCACTTTTCCTTCCAGAAGCAACTCTGAGAACCTCTGTGAACTGCTAACTCTTGCTTGGGGGGAAACATCTCTCACTGCTTGATACCCTCAGCCCCGTAGCAGCTATTAAAGGAAACACTTAGCTCTGTACTTCCAGAGAGATACCTCTTTACTGACCAAAGGACAAAGGAGTGGAGTGACATCAGAAGAGAATGCACAAGATGTAACCCTGCAGGATCCTGGTGCAGCTCAGAGCAGAGGATCCCAGGACAGTTCTTTCTTTCTTTGGTATGAACAAGGAGTGTTGTAAATGCTGTGAGACTTCACCCTATCAAACAGTGAGGTGTCTAAGCACCACACAACAAGAGGAGCCCTTTTAAATAATCTGTATAGATCAATGAATTGTGTTTCTAAGATTCTGCCAGCTGTTATGACTCTGGAATTCTCAGAGGAACAATCAACTCTTCTGTGACTCTGTGCCACCTCAAAGGTAACAGAGATGCTGGAGAGGATCAGCCAAAGAAGAAATGGCCAACTACTTTACCATGTTTTCAGACATACAGGGCCACTTTGGAAGCTGGTGCTTTCTGTAACACAGTTTCACTATGTCTTCCTGTCCAGAACAACTTCCCATGTAATGTGCCAACCATGTCAAGTACGCATTTGTAAATGTTCAGTAGGGTTAATGACATAATTTACAAAAAGAGATGAGAAGCCATTTAAGAAATACAATTTAAATGTTTGGGGGGGGGGGAGACTACCTAGAATTCTGTTATCAAAACACCAAAGAGGGCCTGAAGCCATGGTTCAGTGGCTAAAACACAGGCTACTCCTACAGTGGGCTCAGGTTCATTCCCAGCACCCACATGCTAGCTTATAACCATCTGTAACTCAAATTCTGGGGTATCCAACACCCTCTTCTGCCCTCCTCAGACACCAGGCAAGCACATGGTACACAACTGCACACACACACACACACACACACACACACACACACACAGAGGCATATGTTCATATACATAAAATAAAAATAAATAAATCTCAAAAGGTCATCAAAGAATTCTGTAAAGCCTGGGACAAATAATGTAAATATTAACACGCATTGCTTATGTGGGACACAAATAGGCTACAGGTTACAAAAAAAATCTGAAAATAATCGTATCGGAGAGAAAAGTTGGCCACAAAAGCCCAACTTTAATAAGTTCACTATTTTGACACATTACTTCCATATTATATACTTTTCTATTATTTGTTTTTAATAAAACAATCAAATTTAAGTGGAATATATATTATAATGCACATATACTGCATTTTAGTGTCAAAAGTTTCCATGCCTTGTCAAAAACATATGGGACATACTTTATTATGTTATTGTGCCTTAGTTTCAGTTATAAAACAAAACGTTTCGCTGGAGCATACATTAAAAAGAATAATTATTTCTTTCTAGTCTCCCAAATTTAAAAAAGAAAAAAAAGAAAAAAAAGGTAACTTGGTTAACCTAGACAGACAGGTTCACAGGTAACCAATCAAAACTATGATACTTGAAAGCTGTTTTGAGGGTTTTTTAGTTTGGGATGGTAAATTCTATTCAGTCGTCAAGAACACACATCAGCATCCCAAGTTAGCAAAGTACTCACCCATGTTCTAGGAGGACTTTGGCACAGTGGACTTCGTTCCCATCGACGGATTTTCTAAACTTTGACTTTCCCCCCATCATCTTCCTGGCTGCAGTACAGTGACTGCTTTTCTGAAGATGGCTAAAATGTTTTCATCCTCCAATTTTATCACTTAATTCTTTCCAATTATCGCTTTTTAACTTGAATATTGTACTTGGTAATTCTCTCAGGCCATCTGAAATCTGTACATGACAGCAATCACACTACTCAAAACAATCTCTCACACATGTCACCACGAGGAAACTACCCACCCTGAGTATAGCTATTAATGTCAAACAGATTGTCATCTGCAAAAACAAAAAAAGAAAAAAAATGCATCAAAATCAGCTTCGGACAAAGTACTGCTCTATGGAAAAACACCAGGTTTTTATTTTTGATGTATACAAGTGTCTTCAATGTCTGATTGAAATTTTTAAAGAATGAGTTAGAGTGGGACTTGTCCCTGTTCTCTGAAATCCAGGGCAATGTACGGAGTATAGTTCCAGAGCAGACCTTTTTTTAAAGCAAAGATGCATTTGCCCCAGTTTCTAGTAAACATTGTAAAAGAAACGTTTGGATTCAAGCTCGGGTCGAGGACTCTATTTAGCCTATCGCAGCCCAGACCTGTTATAAACGCTGGGACGCTTGCCATACCCCCACTTCCGGAAACTGAGTTAAAAAAAAAAAAAAATCATACCTCGAAAGCAACGTGCATTGCGAGCTATGCAGACTTAAGCCCCCTTTCCTGCCTCCCAAGATTGGCACCAATGGCCTTTGGTATATACTTCACCTCTGAAAACTCAGACTAAGTTGCCACCTCCTCCCCCTCTATGCGCCCACCCTTGTGTCTCTCTGGGGCTCCGCACGTATCCACCCCCGAGCGCACCTGCACTCCTCCAAGTCCCTGCAGTGTGAAGTAGTGGCGCCCAGCTCCCAGCCAAGCACGCACCTACAAATGCTCCCCTACTCCCTCTGCTGCAAACTGTCCTCAAATTAATCATCCAGCTCAGTCCCATTCTCCAAGCCCCACGTCCCTGTCTCCTTTCCTCCCTTGATGATTTCGTCCCCCAAACACCTGTACACCCACCTACCCCTCCGGCTGCCAGACATCAGGTGCCCACGCTGCGCCCTGCCCTGGGCGCCCAGCCCCCTGAGGTTTCCCCACTAGGCTTCCCGGACAGCCAGTTGGCCCAGAGTACCTTCTGTCACCTCTGATCACCCGCAGACCGCCCCCACTGCCACCCCCACTAGCTCGGGGAAAGAGACACCCACGATACCTGCCGCAAGGTCGGCGGCCAGGACCACCAGCAGCAGAGCCAGGCTCAGCGCTGCCATGGCCACCCGGCGGCGGTGCAAGGCTTCGGGGTCCCAGAGCGCAGCTCGCGGCGCGGGCCGCTTTGAAGTTCCCGGGGCGCGGGAGGGGAGTGCAGCCGGGACACCCTTCGGAAGTGCGCGGTTGGCTCTAGTGACAGCGGGCGCTCCCCTCCGCCACCTCCCCCATCCCACACCCCCCGAGGCTGGCGGCGCGCCGCTCTTGCCACTGGCCCCGCGGGCTGCCTCGAGGGACAGGGCCCGCCCCTGCCGCGCCTCCACGGGTACTGCTGCCAGCCACCCTCACGAGGGCGGGGCAGGAGACCGAGGGCGGAGGGGTGGCGGGGAGGTGACACCTCTTGTGGGCGAAGAGAAGCGGCCCGCGCCAGGTCCCCGAGATTAGCTTTTCCTTGTGGGGGTGGGAGTGGGGAGGGGAAAAGGAGAGCAAAGCCCAGCTGAGACTTTAAAGACACGTAGGAAGGCAGCAGCTGCTTTCTCTACAGTCTCCTACAAAAGATCCACCTTTCTAGATCTCTCCACATTCGTTTATTCGTCCCCTAAAAGTAACTAGCCTGAGCCATGAGAACACCACAGGCTGTTTCTTCAGGCTTGCCCCACCATAGCACCCCAGCTTGTGAAAGCGCTCCCTCTCTGTGGATCCCTGAAAATGTCCCAAGCACCACTGCCTTTGCACCACACAGCTCTGCTTTACCAAACAAACTCCATTCACTCATGTCCTCATCTCAAGACTTCATGTGCCCTAAAAAACAATGGCACAAAGCTGAGCCTTCTATAATGAGTAATGGAAATAAAGGATCAGACACAGACACGTAGAAGGTATCTCGGCAGTTACAGAGTTAGCCATCACCAATTAAATAGAAACAAACATAAACTCCATTTACTCATGCAGACTGAGCATAAAAGTGAATGGGATTGTTTACATCGGAATGACACACAAAACCAAGACTGCAACGCTGGTGCTATCACTGGTGTTAGAAGGCTCCTCGAAAGTGCTTGAGTCATATCAATTAATTGCTTTAGAGTAAGAGATACTTCTTCACCTATCTCAGCACTTACACAGCAAAGGTTCTTCTGAAGCCTAAGAAAACTCTGTAAAGATGCCTTTGCTGTCAAAGGATGATGGCTCTGTTTGGAGGCGGGATGCGTGATGGACTTTGAAGCACGAGAGTGGCAGTTCTGGGGAACTTTTGTACCACCACGGAGGAGGAATCAAAACATCCCAGAGTATAAAAAGACTTAGTCCTCATTTCATCCTGGATCCAAACAAACAACTAAAAAATGAGATGTGGTACACATCTGAGCCCTTCCCACAACTAGACACTTAAAAGAATAAGCAAGAAAATGCCTGGGCACAGTACATTGTGTCTTCCCTTGTCCCACAGCTGGGTTCTACTTTAGTACTAACCAGCCCAAAAATGACAATGTGACAGAGCAGCTGCAGCACATGCACCCAGCAGATACCAGGTGTTTACTCCTAAATATTTGTCTTTAATACAGAAAACTGTGTCCTCTGCAAGTTGGGATGCTCTTGTTTTGTAAAAAAAAAAAAAAAGCAAGGTTTTTATGCCATGAAGTCAGATGTTGAATAACACCCCATACGAATGCAGTGGTTTTCGCTCAGTCTGATGGTGCACTGTCAATATGGTCTCTGCAAACAGCAGGTGGGTATCTAGAGCTTGCAAAGTGTCCATAGCAAATCGATATGGGCTGAACTTACAAAATCCGTGCCATGTTGCAAAGACTCATTGCAAAAGTGGTAATGATTTACAAGTTTTACAAGTCAATACTGTATCATTTTGGCGATTGGAATAAATAAGTCAGCGTGCATGTGACAAGGGTCTCATAAGACTATAAGAGAAACAAACAAAATGTCCTGTTTCCAAGAGACATCACATCCATCAGGGAATTGTAGCACAGCACAGAACATGTACCTTAAAAATGTTTTGTTATATGCATTTATTTATTTGTAGTGGGCTCTGTGTGTGTGTGTGTGTGTGTGTGTGTGTGTGTGTGTAAGAGAGAAGGGGGAGAGAGGGAGAGAGAGAGAGAGAGAGAGAGAGAGAGAGAGAGAGAGAGAGAGAGGAGCCAGGGCATGTCTGTGGAGGTGTCAGTTTTTCCCCTCCACCATTTGAATCTCAGGAATTTAGGCCCTCTGTCAGGCTTTTCAGGGTAAATGCTGAGCCATCTCACCAGACCAAGACTCTTCCTTTTGATAGGGTACTAGTGTAAAATATAAAACCTCCTCTACCATGAGTCAAAGCACATATACTTGATAACAATAAATAATTATTTGGTTTACATAGGTCTATATTATATTTTTATTTTCAAAATGTACGCCATTCACTTGAATATTTTTATATCCATCTGTAAGTTAGCTGCCCCTGGCAGGATCTTCAAGAGGGTTCCAGACGAAGGCAGTAGTGCAGTAGAAGATAGCAATTCCATGCATGTATTGGTCATGAAGACCTTTCCTTGGGGCCTGACCAGTTAAAGGTGGTAATTAACAATGATAGTGCTAACCTTGACCTCATGTAGGCTCTTTATCTTAGTTTTAAAAACAAAAAAAGTTAAGAAGCAAAAGTGGGTCAATATGATGCTTCTGCAGATAAAGGCACTTGCTGCCAAACCTGACAACCTGAGTTTGATCCCTAAAACCCACATGGTGGAAAGGAGAGAATTAAGTCCCCAAATTTGTCCTCTGACTTCCACAGGCCATCCTTTTCCCTCCTTAGATGGAGAGGTAGGCCGATTGGTAGGTAGGTAGATAGATGTAATAAAATGTTTTAAGAAAAATAAAATTTTAAGTAGATTAAAACTTACAGAACAGGGATATAAATAAAGAACTACCACATTTGTGTTTAAGTTAAATAATATTACAAATAAGTCCAAAAAATTAAGATTATTTAAGCTATTGTAAACTAGGTTAAATTTATTATTGAAGGACGAACAATTATATATTACAAATTTAGTGTACCCTATATGTAAGGTATTACATGGTGAGATTTAAGACCTTCTGTGCGCTCACTGTTCACTCACTGCACCCTCAACTCTGTGCTCACTCACAAGTAGCCTGGAGTACCCCCAGTCCTTTACCTGGAGCTAATTTTCTTCTTAGGGAGTGCTCCACACACTTAATCACACTGTATTTCTTGATAGCTTCCTATGTTTGGATATAGTTAGATACAAAGCAATCAGCATTTGGACATAGTTATCTAGAGCTTCAGTTCAGAAACCTGCTGTGAGGATTTGAAGCATAGGACCAAAGGTTGTGCCATATAATATAGGTGTGTAGAAAACCACACTAAGTTCAGGTCACTCTCTGTGATGGTTCCGTAACAAAGAATTTGCCAAATGGATCATTTCTAAGAGCTTATTTCTTCATAAGGCTATCATTACTACATATTACTAAAATTAATGCCATTTATCCCTTTCTACTTTTTAACATGTGCTGTGTTTTGTTTAGGTGTTTCCTTCAGGTTCATGTGGCAGAGGCTTGGCTGTTCTCTGTGCTGCTATTAGCATGTGGGGCTGCCTCTAAAAAAGCAGTCTAAAGGTCTTTGGTTGTGAGGACATATCCCCAAGAAAGATAGTGAGACCCAAGGCCTTCCTCTTCCTCTCTCTTCCACCTGCCATTTATGAGGTAAGCTGTTTAACTCTGCCACTGCCACTCCCCTAACCCCATCTTAACATGCTACCACAGATCCAAAGCAACCGGCCATTGGAAACCTCTAACCATGCGAGTTAAAATAAAGCTTATCAGGTCTGGGGAGACAGCTCCATCCTGAGATTGCCTGCCATGTAATCACTAGGGCCTATTTCAGATCCCAAGCACCCCCACGAGGCACATATCTGTAACCTCAACACTTTGAAAATGAACATGGGTAGATCTCAGATACTCATTAGCCAGCAAACAAAGCTGAATCGATGAGCTCTGGGTTCGATGAGAGACTGTCCAAAAAAAAAGGTGACAAACTATAAATGAAGACTCAGGGCACTCAGTGTTGACCTCTGGTTTCCATGCCTGCAAACAGGGACACTTACACAGACACACACAGGAACATGTACACACACAGAGGAGGCTTCTCTTCAGAATTTGATTATCTCAGGTGTTGCTGTATTTGATATTAAAATGACTCTGTGTGTGTGTGTGTGTGTGTGCTTTCATGGCCTGTATTTTGTGTGTGCTTTTTCAGAGACCAGAGGAGGACACTGGATGTCATTTCCTATCACTTTACACCTTATTCTCTTAATATGATATCTCTTCTGAATTTGGAGCCTGCCCTCCCTCCACTTTCCGCATGCCACCCCAATTGGACTGGCTGCTCTCCAAAAACCCAGCAATCTTCCTGGATCTTCCCTCACTCGGTGCTGGAGTTACAGGCATTTGCCGCCATGTTCTGCTTTTTATCTGGGTGCTGGAGACATAAACTCATGCCCTCATGATGGCAAAGCAAGAATTGCCACTCACTGCAATCTTCCCAGCCCCTAAAGTGACTTGACTTAGTGTGTCTATGAGAAACTTCATATTACATATGAGACTCACGATCTTTTGGACAGTATTGGTTTAAAGAATTCTTATGATATGGTAGAGTTGTTTACCTTGTCTTAAGCACTGTTTTTAAAGCCAAAGTTAAAAGAACAAGAAATACTTTTCGAGTCAACAAACAAATAATCTTGATATTTAGAAGTTTGTGTGTAATGTTTTACAATACAACCTACGTTTAATGTGTCAAATATTTAAGTTCTTAGGCTGAGAGCATCATTCATCAATGGAGAATACATAGTGGTCTTGTAGAGGACCTAAATTTGGTTCCCAGCATCTACGTTGAACAGCTCACAACCACTTATAACTCCAGCCCCAAGGAATCTGACACTTTTTATTTTATTTTTTGGCTCCATAGGCACCTGCACTCACATGGGCATACCTGTAGCCAGACACACATGTATCCACATGATTTTAAAATTAATCTTTAAAAAATTAAGTTCTTAATTTTTAAGACTATTCTACACTAGGTTCTTAAAAGCCAGATTTCCTATCTTTTATGAGTATTCAATGTCAATGAAACCTTTGAAGAAAATAATTAACCACTGTAAATGTATTGAATCCGCAAAGCTGGCAAATTATAAAGTTGGCAATGGAACATGTCCTTAATATGTTGGGGTCCTTAATATCATCTTCATGGAAACCAAGAGATCTTGTGATTTTTTCCGAATTATATGTGGACTGTACACACACACACACACACACACACACACACACTTCTTTATGGAAAAATTCAGTCTTAGTCTTTTAAAATTAACTGGTTTGTCTGTCTGTCTATCTTTCTGTCCGTGACAGAGACTCACTGTTTAGCTGAGGCTAGCCTTGAGTTAATTCTCTTGCCTTCAAGTCCTAGGTGCTAAAATCATAAGTATATGCCATAATACCCAGCTTAAATGAGCTATTAAAAATAAAGTCATCATCATAGCATATGAGCTGTTTTTTGTTAATTTAATATAAACAATGAAAATCCATATTTCATCTGAAAAACATGTCTTTAATATTTTTGTACATAACAGAAAATATTTCACATGCAAGACTTTTAAATTTCATGAAAGAGAAATTTACATGCAAATATGTTTCTCAAGATTTTAACATCTCCCCTCCCTTAATCATCTAGCTGTAGATACCCATTGCCATAGCAACTTGCTACCATAACTCCCAGATTCTCATAACCAAAAGAAAACAAATAATTAAGGGGTTCATGACCCCTCACTCAACAGACTTTGAGTAAATCTTATGCCAGCAAGTGAAGCCAGCATCAGGGTGTTAAAACATAGCAATACAATATATTTGTAGAGTATCCTACTACATGAGTAAGGTGGGCAAGATGTTTCTAATAGCTGAACAGGCGGGCCATTTACTTGAGAGGTTATTTAGGAACTTTTATCATGATACATTTTTTTATATGATACATTTTTTTATTTATGATGATAAGTTTGAAAAGCTGAGGCTACTCAAGGGCCTCTAACATTAAAGTTTGCTAACTAACAAAAGTATAACAGACCTCACTATCAGTATACACCAATGGAAAAATTAAAACTTTCTGGGAATATTTTATTGTGGAAAATTTATAAAAACAATGATGAGATAATGATACTGTTTAAGCTATGATAACTTTTTTGATACTTTACTTACATTTCAAATGTTTCCCCCTTTCCAAGTCTCCCCTTTGGAAATCCCCTATCCCTTCCCTCCTCCCCCTGCTACTATGAGGGTATTCCCCCACCCACCCACCCATGCACTCCCATCTTCCCTCTTTGGCATTCCTTTATACTGGGGCATCTAACACCCTCATGTCCAAGGATCTCTCCTCCCCCTGATGGCCAACAAGGCCCTCCTCTGCCACATATGTGGCCCAAACCATGGGTCTCTCCATGTGTATTCTTTGGTTGGTGGTCCAGTGTCCGGGAGCACCAGGGGGTCAGGCCAGTTGACACTGTTGCTCTCTCCATGGGACTGCAAACTCCCTCGGCTCCTTCAGTCCCTTCTCCAACTCCTCTATCTGGGACCTCACACTCAGTCCAATGGTTGTTGTGAAGTGAATCTTGGGTATTCCAAACTTTGGGGCTAATATCCATTTATCAGTGAGTATGTGCCATGTTCGTTCTTTTGTGACTGAGTTACCTCACTCAGGATATTTTCAAGTTCCATCCATTTGCCTGCGAATTTCATGAAGTCATTGTTTTTAATAGCTCAATAGTATTACATTGTGTAAATGTACCACATTTTCTGTATCCATTCCTCTGATGAGGGACATCTGGGTTGTTTCCAGCTTCTGGCCATTATAAATATGGCTGCTATGAACATAGTGGAGCATGTGCCTTTTATTACACATTGGAGCATCTTCTGGGTATATGCCCAGGAGTGGAATGGCTGGGTCCTCAGGTAATATTACGTCCATATTCCTGAGGGTCCACCAAACTGATTTCCAGAGTGGTTGTACCAGCTTGCAATCACACTAGCAATGGAGGAGTGTTCCTCTTTCTCCACATTCACGCTAGCATCTGCTGTCACCTGAGTTTTTGATCTTAGCCATTCTGACTGGTGTGAGGTGGAATCTCAGGGTTGTTTTGATTTGCATTTCCTTGATGACTAAGGATGTTGAACATTTCTTTAGGTGCTTCTCAGCCATTCGAGTTTCCTCAGTTGAGAATTCTCTGTTTAGCTCTGGTCTCCATTTTTTGGTAGGGTTATTTGGTTCTCTGGAGTCTAACTTCTTGAGTTCTTTGTATATATTGAATATTAGCCCTGTATCGGATGTAGGATTGGTAAAGATCTTTTCCCAATCTGTTGGTTGCCCTTTTGTCCTATTGACAGTATTCTTTGCCTTACAGAAGCTTTGTAATTTCATGAGGTTCCATTTATCGATTCTTGATCATAGAGCATAAGCCATTGGTGTTCTGTTCAGGAACTTTTCCCCTATGCCCATGTGTTGGAGACTTTTCCCCACTTTCTCTTCTATTAGATTCAGTGTATCTGGTTTTTTGTGCAGGTCATTGATCCATTTGGACTTGAGCTTTGTACAGGGAGATAGGAATGGATCGATTTGCATTCTTCTATATGTAGACTGCCAGTTGAACCAGCACCATTTGTTGAAAATGCTGTCTTTTTTTCCACTGGATAGTTTTAGCTCCTTTGTCAAAGATCAAGTGACCATAAGTGTGTGGGTTCATTTCTGGGTCTTCAACTATATTCCATTGATCTACCTGCCAGTTACTGTACCAATACCTTGCAGTTTTTATCACTACTGCTCTATAGTATAGCTTGAGGTCAGGGATGCTGATTCCCCCAGAAGTTCTAGCTAGAACTTCAAGTACTATATTGAATAGGTAGGGAGAGAGTGGACAGCCTTGTCTAGTCCCTGATTTTAGTGGGATTGCTTCAAGTTTCTTTCCATATAGTTTGATGTTGGCTACTGGTTTGCTATATATTGCTTTTACTATGTTTAGGTATGGTCCTTGAATTCCTGATCTTTCCAAGACTTTTATCGTGAAGGGATGATGAATTTTATCAAATTCTTTCTCAGCACCTAATGATATGATCACGTGTTTTTTATCTCTAAGTTTGTTTATATGGTGGATTACATTGATGAATTTCTGTATATTGAACCATCTTTGCTTCCCTGGGATGAAGCCTGCTTGATCATGATAGATGATCATTTTGATGCATTCTTGGTTTCGGTTTGCAAAAAAAAAATATTGAGTATTTTTGCATTGATATTCATAAAAGAAATTGGTCTGAAGTTTTCTTTCTTTATTGGGTCTTTGTGAGGTTTTGGTATCAGTGTAACTGTAGCCTCATAAAATGAATTGGGTAGTGTTCCTTCTGTTTCTATTTTGTGGAATAGATAGAAGAGTATTGGTATTAGGTTTTCTTTGAAGGTCTGATAGAATTCTGCACTGAATCCATCTGGTCCCAGACTTTTTTGGGTTGGGAGACTTTAAATGGCTGCTTCTATTTCTTTAGGGGTTTTGGGACTGTTTAGATGGTTTATCTGATCCTGACTTAACATTGGTATTTGGAATCTGTCTAGAAACTTGTCTATTTCATCTAGATTTCCCAATTTTGTTGCGTATAGGCTTTTATAGTAGGATCTGATGATTTTTTTAATTTCCTCAGAATCTATTGTTATATCTCCCTTTTCATTTCTAATTTTGTTAATTTGCATACTATCTCTGTGCCCTCTGGTTAGTCTGGCTAATGGTTTATCTATCTTGTTGATTTTCTCAAAGAACCAGCTCCTGGTTTTGTTGATTCTTTGTATAGTTCTTTTAGTTTCTACTTGGCTGATTTCAGCCCTTAATTTGATTATTTCCTGCCTTCTACTCCTCTTGGGTGTATTAGCTTCTTTTTGTTCTAGAACTTTCAGGTGTGCTGTTAAACTGCTAGTAGATGCTCTCTCCAGTTTCTTTTTAGAGGCATTCAGAGCTGTGAGTTTTCCTCTTAACACTGCTTTCATTGTGTCCCATAGGTTTGGGTATGTCGTACTTTCATTTTCATTAACGTCTAGGAAGTCTTTATTTCTTCTTTGACCAAGTTATCATTGAGTAGAGTATTGTTCAGCTTCCATATGTATGTGGGATTTCTGTTGTTGTTATTGCCATATATCCTTAATCCGTAGTGATCTGATAGGAAGCATGGGATTATTTCAATCTTCTTGTATCTGTTGAGGTTTGTTTTGTGACCAATTATAAGATCAATTTTGGAGAAGGTACCATGAGGTGCTGAGAAGAAGCTATATTCTTTTGATTTACAATGAAATGTTCTATAGATATCTGCTAAATCCATTTGGTTCATAACATCTGTTAGTTTCACTGTTTCTCTGTTTAGTTTGTGTTTCCAAGATCTATCCATTGATGATAGTGGGGTGTTGAAGTCTCCCACTATTATTGTGTGAAGTACAATGTGTGCTTTGAGCTTTAGTAAGGTTTCTTTTTTGAATGTGGGTTCTCTTGCATTTAGAGCATAGATGTTCAGAATTGAGAGTTCTTCTTTGATGAGTATGAAGTGTCTTTCCTTACCTTTTTTTGATGACTTTTGCTTGAAAGTCGATTTTATCTGATATTAGAATGGCTACTCCAGCCTGTTTCTTGGGGCCATTTGCCTGGAAAATTGTTTTCCAGCCCTTTACTCTGAGGTAGTGTTTGTCTTTAACACGGAGGTGCATTTCCTAGATGCAGCAAAATGCTGGGTCCTGTTTATGGATCCATTCTGTTATTCTGCATCTTCTTATTGGGGAATTGAGTCCATTAATATTAAGAGATATTGAGGAATAGTGATTGTTGCTTCCTGTTATTTTCGATGTTGTTTTTATGTTTGTGTGGCTATCTTCTTTTGAGAATGTTGAAAGATTACTTTCTTGCTTTTTCTAGGGTGTAGTTTCCCTCCTTGAGTTGGTGTTTTCCACCTATTATTCTTTGTAGGGCTGGGTTTGTGGAAACATACTGTGCAAATTTGGATTTGTCATAGAATATTTTGGTTTCACCATCTAAGATTATTGAGAGTTTTGCTGGGTATAGCAGCCTGGGCTGGCATTCGTGTTCTCTTAGAGTCTGTATTAGATCTGCCCAGGATCTTCTAGCTTTCATAGTCTCTGGTGAGAAGTCTGGTGCAATTCTGATAGGTCTGCCTTTATATGTTACTTGACCTTTTCCCCTTCTGCTTTTAATATTCTTTCCTTATTTTGTGTATTTTCTGTTTTGACTATAATGTGATGGGAGGAATTTATTTTCTGGTCCAATCTATTTGGAGTTCTGTAGGCTTTCTCCCAGCGTTATTTGGCGATGGAGCCCTGGTGGCCCAGGCAGAGGTTTCCAGCCACAAATGGAAACCAGAGCTCTCATATACATTCTTATTACTACCCTTTCCATAAACTCCAATGTTGTCTATATGTATTTCTCATTTCCTTTTGAGTAATTATCTTACCATGAAATGAACATACAAAGGGTAGGCACACTACACTAACCTGCAAAGGCACTGGCAAGGCTGAATCTTTTGTTTTGCTGAAACTTTCCTTCACTAACACCCTATAACCCTGACAGTAAGTATGGCATGCTCATCTCCACATATCTCAGATTTTAACTTCAGAAATCTCTCAACTGAGAAGACTTGGATATGTATCTATCGTTGTTTAAATCCATTTACATTCTATAAAAAGATCACCACATCCACCTTCAATGAGTGTACCGTCCACACAGGACAGCTTGGATTTCATAAGGAAGAAAAATACACATTAAACCTTTAGTGAACAAAGGTGATAAAAAAGAGATATCTGACAATCTCTTAGCTCAGCTACTGCTCAAAGCTTTAAGGCTGTCTTCAGGACATTAATTTTTGTTTTGCCCTGCCTTCTCAAAGCCTTGCTCCTTCACTGGTTTCCATACCCTCCTATTACATTGGCTGTCCTCCTACTAAATCAGTCAAACCTTTTGAGGACCTCTGAGGAGGCATACACCATACCAGCCCAGTGAGAGGCAGGTTGGAGATTAAGTTCTACGGAAGTAAACCACTGCCACTTAGATCATTTCCTTAGAGTGGATCTGTAATGACTCCCTACACAAGCTAGGTCACCAAGAGGTAAGAGAGTTAGATGACTCAGTGTAAACCTACCACTTTCTGGGAAATAAGCTCAAAAAGAACAAAGTTATTAAAATTCCAGACCAAAAAAAAAAAACAAAAAACAAAACAAAAAACAAAAAAAAAACAAAAAAAAGCACAGTAGGATTCTGTTCATCTTGACTCAAGTCAAGAAGTAGTTAAGAGCCTCAGTGGGAAGGAGCAGCTGTCAATCAACCATGGCTATTGAGGATTTGACATGATTTCTGGCTGATATGTACTGTACAGGCTAAATACATATGAGATTTCAAAGACCTAACATGGAAGAAATGCTTAGGAATTTATTAATAATTTTGCATTCATTGCATGTTGAAATGATAATATTTTATATACTAGGTTAAATTAAATATTAAAATTAATTTCATCTATTTTAATGCAGCCAAGTAGAAATCTAGCTTTCATTTGTGGGTGTCTCTTTATTTCCAAGGGAAAGTGTTACTCTAATGAATAGCTATTGGGTGCCAGGGATCATTTTTCCTATAGCTGATGTGTGGGAACAGCCAGATGCTTTCCTCTGGGCACATTGTTCCTACTTTGATTGTCTTTCACTCCTTTCCCTCCCCAGTGCTGACACATATTTGGTCAACAATCAAGTCACAGTTACATTTCTTTTTGTGTTGTCTTTGTCATTCCTGCTATTGTTTCTACAGTCTGTTCTCTGAGTAATTTCATACCTGAGTTGTCATAATTAGCTATTAAATCATGCCTGTCACTTCACATTATTCCCATCTTAATGCATCCTCAGGGCTACAACCAAAACAACTTTCTATCTATGTGATTAGGATTATGTCCCCATTGCCCTGAAGCCTTGAGTCACCATCCTTGTCCTTAGACTCAATGCCAACTTCTCTAGCATACCAACTCTCAAACCTTCTGATATCATGGCTCCTAGATGGTCTCCAGAAATTCAACAGGCCCTAAAGAGCACGTGTTTAGGACTCGTGTTAGCTACACCTTTAAGCATTAACTATCCTGAAAATTAAAATCGAGAAATTTCTTGAGCATAGGCATGTGGGAGAAAGCATCACACTAGCCCTAAGATCAAGAATATCATCACACATCTTGCATCCTCTGAAAAGCATCAGCACACACTTGTGGGTGACTGAAAGGGAGAAAGGCAAAAGTCTTGTTGGTGTTACTTATAGGACTCATTTCTACCCTGGGGACACTGGAAAGTTCTGGAGCATTTTAAGAGGTACCTTGGCCATTCCTTGTGAACTGCTATGCTACTCCAACAGTCTCTGAGTGAGCTCATCTATTCCCACAGTAGGTATTATGTGTTCAGGCCTTCAAATCAACCTGTAGGCCTTATCCTGCATTCAAATTCCAAATCTGTGTATCTTACTAAGGTCTCTACCTAAATAGGTAAATATGATCCAAACTACAAGGTAAAAACACATTAAGCTCTTTCTTCTTGATCTTTGACCTCAGTAGTTGTTACCAACTAAGGCAGGTACCCTCCCTTTGTCTTTTCTTCTCTTCCCTCAGCCTAGTCCTTCACATCTAATTAGTGGCACTTAATAGTTGCTTAATAAATATTTGTTTGATGAATGAGTGCATGACTTAGGTTTGTCTCCCACATTTCCCCACACATGATTTTCCTGGTGTATGTCTGTCTTTCCCTCTGCTCCTCATGACACTGCCATATGTGTTAAACCAAGGAGTAGATTCAACAGCAGCAAAAATTTCTAACTAAAGATGAGCCCCCTTTGTACCCAGCAAAGTACAGAATGGTATGAGGGAACGGTAAAGTTAAGAAGGAATAAAGCTCCAAGCAACCAAAGCTTGTGCACCAAAGCATTTTCTGGCTTCCCACCTACATTATCCTAGCAAAATAAACTGTAGGTCATGTCAGCCAAGGTTTGCAGTTGTGAACAAATGAAGCACAATTTCACAAATAAATGTAGAAACCCAATTTATTAAACCATTGGATGTAGGTCTTGCCTCCAGAATGACCAAAGAGTCATATACATGAACAAAAACAATGCCACATTCTTCCATATAATTGTCACTGCATGGGGCTGGAGACATGGCTCAATGGTTAGACTCACTTACTGCTCTTGCAGAGTACACAGGGTTTAGTATCCAACACATGGTAGCTCCAGGTCCAAGGATTCTGATGTCATTTTCCGATCTTTGTGAGCAGCAAATGCACCCATAGTACACATACAGACAGACAGACATACACACAAAACAAAAATAAATCTATCTTTAAATTTTTAATGTCTTCAGAACGCTATTGACCTGGCCTTTACTGGTACAAATAATGCAGTTTATACTAACAAGGACATGAAACTGGGTGGATATTCATGCTAGGATCTTTTTAGTGACTGCACATGACAGTTGGCTATGGCTTTGCTCACCTTTGCTGTAGTCCATAGGAAGCTGAGGGACTAAGTGTCTGGCCTTTAAAGAGATAATCAGAGGAGAGTAGGTAGGGAATTTTCTCAAAATAGGTTGAATGTTCAAAGGGGTTAATCCAAAAAAGACAGCCTAGGATCCATAATTCTAGGAGTCTAGTCTTGCTTGTCTAGAATTTTAAAAGTTATTGAGTCCTTCCAAATCACAGCTGGAAACTGAGGGTTCAGACCTCTTACAACTCTTACTTAACCAGAATATTGCCACACTCTGCATTCAATGAGAAAATGAGAAAAAATGTACCCTGCTTTTTAATGGAATGCTTTCAGACTATTAAGCAATTATAGTTACTATTAAAATTATCACAAATGGGGATAATAATATTTTGCCATACACAAAAACTTTGATAATTAGGTAAGATTATGGAAGTCTTATTTTATTCATTTTTCTGGTAGCATACAAAGTAATGGGTTCATTAGGACATTTTCATATACAAGTGCCACGCCACTTTGTGCATATTCACTTTCTCACAGGAAAGTCTTCTTAAACCAAAAAGAAAACACATGAAACAAATACACAAAACAGATTTTTGATAACCCATATGAACAAAAGGTAGAATAGTAAGCATAATTAAACTAAATATGCAAATATTTAGGTATGCTGTTATAAATGAAAACGTTGGATCTTTCTTTCCTTTTCTGCTATGGTGATATCTTGACCCATTTTCTAGGACTATAACTTCATATCACAGGTAGAAACCTAGTCCTACTTCCCACTGCTGTGATAAAAGCCCTGGACACAAGCAAGCCAGAGGAGGAAAGGTTTATTTGTATCACATGTCCAGGTCATAACTCATAACAGAGGGGAAGTCAAGGCAGTAGAGACTTGAAGCAGCTAGTCACGCCACATCTTTAGTTGGAAGCAAAAAGTGATAATTCATAGGGTATGCTATTTACTGCTCAGTTCACTTTCTCCACAGTTTCCAGAATCCCCTGCCTAGGGAATAGTGTCATCCACAGTGGGCAAGTCTTCCCAGCTTAAGTAAGAAACAAATGCATACTTTCACATGCTATTAAAATTGGGGCACATGCCCATATGCCTACAATTTAAATAAATAAATATTCTTACATGCCACTGGATTTGACTTTGGGAGGTAAATTTGTAACACATAAACTTTGTGGGACACATTTCGACCACAACGGTTAAGAAATACTACTTAAAACCCAGAATTGGGCTGGAGAGATGACTTAGTGATTATTTTTTATACATAAAATAAATAAGTAAATCTTAAAAATACAACAGAATTTCAGAAACTACCCATCTCATTAGGGAAAATTTGAAGACTGGGAAAAAAAATGAGATCTCCCTGTTTTCTTTACTTTACAAGAATCTTCTTTTTTCAAGTCGACTGTCTTTAGAAGTTCACTATCCTGCATGTTTTCTAACAGGGTAGAGGTTGAGGTAATGGCTTTTAGTAATTAAATATCCTATCGTCACAGGGGGAAGGAACACAGGAACACCAGTACAAGAGAATGTTCACCTCCAATTCCAGAGAGCAATCATGGAACGACAGTTCTAAAATTCCCAGTACTTGTACCCACATAATGTTTGGGCATTTAAACCAACATCAGTTAAAGCTCAGAGATAATAAAAAAAGACTCAACAAAAAAGGGAATATACGGTCAGGCAATCCAGTTCATAAAATATGATTTATTTGTGCTTTATCCTGTGTTCCTCTAGAAGCACTTACATGATCCCCAGCCCCAAGCTCATTTTCCTGCAGACCTTGTGGCAGAGACCACTTTAGCCAAAGTGAAAAGCTGATACCTGAGAGGAGCAGGCGCTCCCTCTTGTCTTCCCCAGATCCACATTGGGGAATAGTCACTGTTTTCCTCTTACACTTCTGGTTGGCTCTGGGAACAGTTGTTAACTCTGGTGAGATCCCTCAGTCTGAGTGAAGCCACACAGCTATGCCTCTATCCTTTCTCAGAAGAGCCCTGTTGGGAGGCAAGGAGAAAACAGCGCCAGAGAAACAGAGAAAGCATGGGTCGATGCTCCACATACACTCCACACATAGCTATCTCCAGTCCCTTCATGGCATTGTTCTCTTGGTGGATGACATTCAAGTCTGAGGTCAAACCCACCAGAAATAAGTTTCCCTTGATGAGGATAGTTATCGCATTATCCTGCTGCAGCTGTCTCTTAAAGAAACCAAGCCCAAAAACCCAAAGCCAAGACTAGAGAAATACACGATCTGTTATCATCTGCTTCTCAAAGGTTTTAGGATCTGTTGTAGCACAGATATTTCTGACCAGGTCCTATGCTCTTAAGTAAAGGGAAAATGAGGAGAGAGGGCTCTTCAAAACCTATCAACCCCTCAAACACCCAAGGCATAGAAGTAGACAGGTAACTTACCACTATTTCCTATCTCAGTTTGATGAAGTCTTGTCCACAAATCCCAAAGGCTTACTAGTAAGTCTATGTCACTTTTGTTCTTGAAATTGCCCCTAAGGCCTTGCACTGAGTTGGTACACATTGTGTACCAACATGGAGCTATCCCAGGCCAGGGTCACATTACTTTAGTTAACAAAATTTGCATAATGATAAATTCCTTCCACAAGGACAGGGAATCATGCCTCCACGTTCATCATGGCCTCCAGTCCTCTGATGCCAGAAGGAACGGTTGTTTAGATAAACAGTCAAATCACTACCACCCCACTTTTACCATGTGACAACTGTTCACTATGGTCAAATTGTTTCTTGATTCTCTTCCCTGCCCATCAATCCTCACTGGGTAATGGTGGGAAGCATTTTACAATTACTTTTAATTGCAGGATGTAAGGGTTTTGCATTTGTCCATTGTCTTACTTCCTACTTTGTGCTAATATTTGTGCCAAGAGTTAATTTTCTCAACATGAAATAAAAATAGCAAAATTATTTTTAATAAGTTCCCCAAGGTAAAATTCAGTAACTATTTAGAGTAGAACTTAGTAACCAATTCAGATAGTTTAACTACACTTATTATTCAATTCATTTATTAATTCAATACTTATATGTACAAAGCACTATAGCAAACACTGGACATATAGTATGAAAAAACGATATTCATTGTTTATGAACTTTGTGTCAAACAGAGAGAAAGATCTTAATAAAGTGGTTACACAATTAATTTTAATTTAATTTAATTATTTTGTTTAACTAAAACATAATAAATATTCGAAAGAGTAAATGCAAAATATATATAAACATAGTGAAGTTAATATTTCAGCATTGACAAGGAAGGTTTCTTTTTCTTAATGTGGTGAGTATTGAAGAGAGCTCCAAACAGAAATTATTTAACAGTGTGTTTGAGTGTGTGTGTGTGTGTGTGTGTGTAGAACCCAGAGACAGAGGCAGTTGAGTTTAGAGAAACCAGAATGACATTAGGGTGACAGGATATGGAAAGTACTAGAGATGAATCCAAAGAGATAGCAAGTTCAAGCGGGTTAGGCTGGGGATATAGTTCAGTGATAGAGCACTGCCTTAAAAGTAGAAAGCAGTAATCCAATCTCTAGCACAGCCATAGATAGAAAATAGATAGATAGATAGATGCATACATAAGTAGATACATAGATACATAGATAAGTGAAGAGAAAGCTTAGCCAGTAAGGTACTTGCTTGCAAGCACAGGGACCTGAGTTCAAATCTAAAACCTGACTAACAACAAAAAGAGCACAGGTTCAGTAGTTAGTACGTATAATCCCAGCACTGAGAAGGTAGAGATGGGTGAATTCCCAAGGCTAGTTGGTCGCGCTATTTCAGCCTACTTGCCAAGTTCTAAGAGAGTGAGAGATTCTCAGAAATAAATGGATAGGTAGGTAGGTAGATAGATAGATAGATAGACAGACAAACAGAGAGACAGACAGACAAACAGATGGTACATAGCTCCAGAGAAACACAGTGGTTATCTGGCACACATTATACACACATATGTACTCGCGCGCACACACACGTAAATCAGTAAATTAATTAATAAGCAGACACATTTTTGCCACATTAGCCGAGTATTTGCAGTTAATGGGTTCTATTTGTTAAGGTAATGGGACTTGAATTTTAAGCAAGAAGATGCTAGAATTATACAGAAATGTTAAAAAGACTTGCTAAATTGAAGGATGAAGAATGTCTAGGCAGGAGTGATTAGTCTTGGATGATAGTACACATTTGAAATTCTTAGGCAGGGTTGGAGGAACAAAATGAAGCCAAAACCAAGGGTAAGATTTATGAAGAAGAATTCATGGAAAGAAGCTGTGTTTGTAATAGCTGATTGATTAGAATTTAAGTGATATGGAGCAGTTGGAATGTTGCAAGTCCAGAGTCTAATGTTTATCTTGGGCTATCTTTATCCTCATAAAGAGCCATTCCTTGTCTACCTTTGGGTTGGACCTAACATCCTGTAACTAACAGACAAAGCTGAACTGAACATCCTGATAAATACTTTGTAAAGAATTAACTGTTCCCCACCATGGAAAGGACCAGTATTACTATCATAAAGCATCTGAGGCTGACAGCTGAGATTTCTCTGCAGTGCTGTAATCCCACCTTTAATATCTGTACTACTGTAATTGAAAAGTGCCTTAATTTATGACTTTTCGTGGTTCCGTTATTATAAAAACTTCATGAAACTTCTCCTGCATTGGAACATGGAATTTGGGGGTAATCTATAACTATGTTTCCAGGCCATGCTCACTCAAATTTGGAATAAACTATCTTTCATTCCCTTTGAATAAGAGCTATATTTACCTAAACAGACTTCTCATATACGTTCAAATGAGGCATTCAAAGAAGCTGCTTTGGGGTACTCCCTGATTTTTTTTTTAATAATCTCCCAGCAATGTTCTCTCAATTGATTTGACCATACTTAAAACATTTTCAAGGTCCGTGCTATCTAGCACCAAGATTAAGACTGTTAACTCACTGGTATAACTGCTTCAGAAAGACTCATCATTTTCCCCAGGGAACAACAGGGACTGTGTAGACAGTACTCTGTTGGCTGAGCCTGGGCTGCTCTGTTGACCTTTTGCCTAGAGTAGATTTCAATTCACACACTTAACTACATACAGTTTTAAAGAGAACCTTATCCTTTCAAAGTTAAGATTTAAACATTGATGGAGGCAGAGGCAGGGGGATCTCTAAGTTTGAAACAAGCCTGGTCTACATAACTAATTCCAGGCCATCCAAAGCTATATAGTGATATCTAGTCTCAAAAAAAATAAAATAAATAAATAAAAAGCAACAACTAAACAAACAAACAAACAGAAGTGTCCCTTTCTTCTCAAAGCCATTACAATAAAGTAGAGAACACACTGTGAATGAAAGAAATTATTCTGCCTGAGATAAGTCTTTCTGGAGGATGGAGACAGCATAGTATCCTTCCGTGTTAAGGTGAAGGAGGAGGAGGAGGAGGAGGAGGAGGAGGAGGAGGAATTGATGTTGGCTATTGAAGGCGTTGTGCTTTTATATTATTATATCTCTCTAACTGGAGATCATTTCCTTGTATCCTTGAAAGTTAAGATACTAAAGAACCAATTTCTGTTTTCAAAGCTATGTCCTTTTTGTAGCATGGGTTGGGAAAGTGAAAGGGAAGAACTGGTTAAACTATAATTTATATTCCTCTTTGTTTCACAAAGAATTTGAGATCTCTTACAAGAATACATTTGGTATAATATGTGGTTACATATTCAGACCAGAGGAAAATGAAAATTGGAGAGGGTATCTATGACAACACAAACATAAGTACAGGTCAAGGTTCTTTCATGGAGACTTAAGTTGGATTCCAGGTTGGAGTCTGAAATTCTGACTTTTGAGTAAAAGGAAACAACACAGAAAAATGTCTTATTTTGTCCAAAAGCAATTGATTGCTTCAAATCTTATTCAGAAGACACTGAAAATATACCAAAAACATCCCTAAAGTAAATACTGCCATAGATTCTGTAGATTTCTAGTGCTGTTCCATAACTCAAGATTTAAACTTAATTCTGAAAACAACTTAATAGCAGCAAGTCTTTGGATGTGGGAGAGGAGGAAGGAAATGGTCAGTGTAACCCAGGATGTGACTCATGACAGTGGAACTTAATCCAGAGCTAAGCCATGATATAGATGATTGATTAGTATCTGCTGGGTCAGATGGTCAGATGGAAGCTACTAAGTTAAGAATCCCCCTCTCCGCCACCCATCATACACACACACACACACACACACACACACACACACACACACACGCACACACACATCATCGAAAATAAATGCTGATGGCTCACAATTCTTTTTAGTCCAGGTTGTAATAAAAGATCTTGAATATCTCAAAAGAACTAAAGATATTGTAATGGGGTGTTCTGTCGTCAAAGAGACCTCAGTTTGATTTCTGGCTCATCTCATTTGCTAACTACAGAACTGTGAATAAGCTATATAAGTTCACTAAGCCCCAATTTCACATCTATGAAAATGGAACTGGTAACATTATTTACCTCATAGGGTAGGGATGATAACTAAATGATATTTCAAGTGATGGGCATGTCTGTAACCTACTAAGGATTTAATGAATAATAGTAGCCAATCGTTATTAGCTTAATTAATGCATAATTAATTAAAGTATCCCTTTTACAAAGGAAATTGGGATTCCCTTTTGGATTCTCAACCTTGTTAACAAAAGAATTTGAAAACAGACTCCAAAGAAATCTCAGAGACAATTTAATTAGAGTTTGAGATATAAACAACAGGACGGGCAAGCTGTAAATGTTGGCAGCTCCAAGACGGAGGTTGATGGAAGAGAAGAAGAGAGAAAGGCATGCCTTCTTCATTCAGGGTCCAAGAAAGCTGGCATGTTCATTAGTGAAAGTTGGCAAATAGCTGCAAAGCAGAAGGGGGAAGCGAGAGTCCAGAGTTATCAGGGAAAGCATGTTTAGGCTTTTGGCCAGTCTCTGGAGAAAAAAAAAAAGACCGAAAAGGGAAAGGAAAAGTTACACTTTTTGAGTTAGAATTCAGAAACGTGGACATGCTCTGCAGTGTTATGTGGCTAACAGTCTGTAAGCAGCTACCTTTGGGGAGGGGCTTCTGGGACTACATTATTTCCTTAAGGGGATAATTATTCCTCCCATCTTCTTAGCACATTCTCAGGGGAATCAGCTTTCCTATGGAGTGGCCTTCTTGACAGGTGATTGACAGGCCCAGCTGGATTATTCTTAAAGAAGGAAGAAAGTGTATTTTGGCTAATGTCCTCCCTGTTGGGTCCTGGGAACCTCTTGGGTCCCTGGCATCTGGGACTTTCTAGTAGCTACCCCTAGTTACCCCTCCCCTACTGCTACATACCTTTCAAATTCCTGACCTTCTGTACTTCTCCCCCATCTCCTCCTATATCTAAACAAGCTCCTTTTTCCCCTCCCCCCCTTACCCTCCCAGATCCCTCTCTCCCTCTACTTTCTGAGATTATTTTCTTCTCCCTTCTGAGTAGGACTGTAGCACAAGGGGGAGATAGAACCTGTAGAGACCATATCCAATGGATAGGCATGGCCCCCTGTTGAGGGATGGGGCCACCCACCCACCTCAAAAATATTAATCCAGAATTCCTCCTGTCAAAATGAAATGCAGGAACAAAGAGTGGAGCAGAGACTGAAGGAAAGGCCATCCAGAGACTGCCACACCAAGGGATCCATCTCAACTGCAGACACCAAATCCAGACACACTATTGCTGATTCCAAGCAGTGCTTGCTGACAGGAGCCTGATATAGCTGTCTCCTGAGAGGCTCTTCTAGAACCTGACCAATACAGAAGTGGATGCATGCAACCAAACATCAGACTGAGAGCAAGGACCCCAATGAAGAAGTTAGGGCAAGGACTGAAGGAGCTGAAGGTGCTTGCAATCCCACAGAAATAACAATAACAACCAACCAGACCCCCCCAAAGCTCCCAGGGACTAAACCACCAACCAAAGAGTATACTTGGGGGGGACTCATGGCTCCAGCTGGATATGTAGCAGAGGATTGCCTTATCAGGCATCACTGGGAGGGGAACCCCTTCGTCTTGTGGAGGCTTGATACCCCAGTGTAGGGGAATGCTAGGCCCTGAGGCAGGACTGGGTGACTGGGTGGAGGGGGAGCACCCTCATAGAGGCAGGGGAGGGGGGAGGGGATAGGGGGTTTGTAGAGGGGAAACTGGGAAGGGGGATAACTTTTGAAATGTAAATAAATAAAATAGCCAATAAAAAAGACAGAAGAAGAAGAAGGAGAAGGAGAAGGAGAAGGAGAAGAAGGAGAAGAAGGAGAAGAAGGAGAAGGAGAAGAAGGAGAAAGAGTATGGGGTGTTACCATGTTACCACCATATTTTTGACCAGGAAGAAGCAGTTTTCCCTTAACCAACCTCAACAAAACCAAAAGATCACTGCTTGATCATATGTATTTTAAATCCCAAAGAAGGGAAAATGTGATGATGCTTCTCTTCCAGCGTCACCAGGTAACAGGAGGTAGGGTCCAAAGTGAATCATGAGGGAGGGATCCATCCTCAGTGGTGGCACAGCCTACTAGTTCTTACAGAACTCCTCCCTCAAGAGCTGAGATCATAAAATAATCTAGGAGATGGGCTGTGACTGAGGCATAATTGGGTTTATGGTCTCTAGTCTTGCTGATGTTCAGGCTTTGGAAAATAATCAGTGGCACCCAAATCGATGGATCATAGGAGGACCATTTTGAATGTAGATTAATTATGAACAAGAGGATAGTTTAAAAGAGAAGTTTTAAGATCCAGACATCAACAGTATCATTAGCAAAATTATAGTAACAACACATTTCCACCATTTGGTGCTCCTGTTCTAAAGCCATCCCCCAAAGGATGGTTGTCTTGGTTGGAGGTTTAGTCACACCCTCATTGTATAGTTTCCAGGCTGTGTAAAAAAGAAAGATGACAAGAAATCAGACCAGACACTAGGATCTCAAAACACCTCTTGTATTTCTGGCCTGTGTCTAGGATAGTACCAGGGACATATCTGTCTACTGGCCAAGAACAAAAATGGAATTGCTGCTCTCAAGGTCCCTGTCCTTCACTGCCTGAGCAGTTTTTAATCTCCTGTTCCCATCATCCGTGCTATACTGCATGTGTATCCCTATACTGCCATTTAAAAGTAAATGCACAAAACACTGTATTTATATGTAAGTGATAATCATTTCCAAGATATTTTACAAAGGTATGGATCACCAGCCAGATATAAGTGAAAGTCAGGCCTGTGGTGACTAACAAATGTTCGATTTTCACAGAACATTCTTGGGCTCGGCACTCTTTGTGTGTTGCTTCGTTTCTATAAGAAATGATCGTGGCCTCAAAGATGGTTAAATGTCACTGAGATTTTGTTGGCCTGATACTTCATCTAGACCCACATCCCAGACAGTAATGCTCCTCACACACACTGGAAGTCCTTGGGTTGTTGGATCATTGGCTGAATTGGAGATATGTTGACATTAGTAATGACAGGAAAATCTCACCAGTGTGACAGCTTCTTCTGCTCTGTCCATATTTCTTCTCTAATTTCAGACTAATTTTATCCAGTCTTTTACAATCTTTCTTTTGTTCAACTGCTACATCCCGCATTTGTCCTCAAAAGCACTGAGTTGTAATTGGATGCACGTATTGGGTTGAACCCAACTACATCCTGCCTCTCACTAACAGGATGAGCTAGGGACAAGTCATAGAGGGCTCAAGCTAGATAGTATAGGAGGAAGAGCCTACCTCACAGAGCAGCTGAGAGATGCATGAGAGCATGCTAGGAGAGCAACCAGCATGAACTTGGGTATAGATTGACAGTGGGCACCAATAAACACTAAAACTGGAAGAAGAAAAGAAACTACAATGTATGATAGGATATCTTTTTGTGGCTCCAATAAAGTAAATCTCCAAACATCTACTCTACCCCAAATTATATTCTACATTATATTCAAATGATGGGGTGTTGGTGGTGTTGGCGTTGTCACTAGAAAAGCAACATGTCTTTGTTGCTTTCTACTCTCTTCCCTCTTCAGAACAATCCGGTCACTTGGAAGAACCTCTTTCCACATTCCCAAGAACCTATTGTATTGGCAGGAAAGTGTTAAAGCTTTAGGAATTGGCAACCTCCAAAGGTTTTCCAAAATCAGGGTCACTGGAGAGGACGAGACCAGAGGATTAAGGAGCTATGTTTGGCTAAAGCATTTGAGTCCTGTGTGGTTCCAATACTCTCCTGCTTGCTGGTGCCCTTGCTGTTTTCTGTTTTTAACATTCAGTGTAAATATTATGGCCATGAATTTCTTAGTCCAAGTGATCATTTCCTATTTGAACAAGATTCTTACTGCAAATAAATCAGTCTCTTAAACATGCCTACAGTGAAGTTAAATATTTATAGTGTAAGCTGTATGCAGGGACATGCTCTGCTGTGGTTGTGTACAGTTTCCTTTGTTTTTACTCTGTCTTGGGGACAGTTACTCTCCTCAGATTACAGGTGACATAAAATAAGACTTAGAAGGTTGAAGCTGATGCTCAGTAAGCACGGAATTTTGATTTTTTTTTTAACGTAAATGACTTGCTTCACTCATAAGTCAGGAAGGATCTAATTAATTTCATCAGAAACAATAAAAGGACTTTATAAAACTATGTGTTTTTGAGCCCCTGATGCTCACAGTGAGTAGATTTTGGTGGTGCCTAGGAGACTGGAAAGGACTCAATTAATGATGTCTATCGTTAGTTATTAGTTACGCTGCTTTAGTTCTTCTAATAGGGCCAAGAACACTAGAGTCGAGGTTATTAATATTCAAATCATTGTGCAGCTATGCAAATGCACCTCTCTGGGAAGCATTCCACAACTTTGTTCAGATTCTCAATGAGGCCCTTAAACCCAGAAGGTTAAAAATCACTGAGTAGAGGCAAACAAAAGTTAGCTTGCTCTATTTTTTTTAAGACTTGAGTTTGCTGCTCACATCTGACTACCTCTCACTCACAGCTTAAGAGCAGCTTTGTGCTTAGAGCAGGCATGTTGGTTTTGCATGTTGTAAATCTAAGTTCTATAGAATGTAAAATGTCTCTGAGCTTTTTACGAATACCATGGGTCACTCCATTGTTCACATAGTGCTGTCCATCTCTCCCAAAGCCTCTTAGAATTTCTAAAGCTCTATGATTGAGATTCACAGTGAGTCTGAGAAAAGCTGGAATTTGTTGGATATGTTGGCACAATGCTCAACCTGTTCCATTAGTGAAAATACCTGTGTTGGCAAATGTCCATTACTGATCTGAAATACTGAAAATATGTTTCATTAGTGTTTGTAGCAACTATATCTTAACTTTACACCTCCATTAAACTCACCATTTTACACACTTGCTATCTTCCAAGTAAGTACTGACAGGAATCTCAGATCCTCAGAAACCCATTCCATGTTAGGAGATGGCTCTCATCATCCCAGCCCTAAAACAAGCTCCCTGGACTGTTGCCTAAACTTATCTAAACTCAACCCATTGTTCATTACTCCCTGGTACTCACTTCCCTATCTACCTGAGTTTCTGCTTGTAGCATGCCCAGCCCATGAAGTGAATTGCCATTGGTTTGACTAACTTACCTTTGCCAATGATTAGTATAGTGAGGGATTTAAGACACCATTTTGACTGATAATACAGAGGGAGGGAGAGTGCCTGGGCCTTCTGTCTTTTCTTTCCAATATAGAGCTGTGTTCAAGGAGAAAGGTCCCCTTTGCTCCTGCTCTTTTGCCTCTTATGGAAGGAATGTTTGAACCCAGCATCTAGTCTCAAGCAATGCCTGTTTACAAATAAGTCAGCCTCTGATGTATGAGGTAGAACAAAAGGAAGAGAAAATCTTGGTTCCTGGTGACTGTTATGCTATTGACCCATCATGGGGCCACTCACTTGAAGTCTACTGATACCACAAACCCATGGTTATGTAGTGTTAATTGCTTGCTTTTAATCAAAAACCTTTAAATGTTTTCAAATAATAATGGACTTCAACTACACACGGACATTTCAATTCTCCTCAAAATTATTACCAACAAGAGAGCCAAAAGAAGATATTCTGATAACTGGTGGATAGGTCAGAAGAAATGGAACATCTTAGAAATAGAATTGCAACCCAGGGGAACTAGGCTATGCTCATCAGGCCTAATTAGACTAATGTCTAGTGAATGAAGATTGAATTCATCTATTTCTGTAATCTTTATAGAAATCTGAGTTCAGAAACCTAGAAGGTCTGGGTTTTGATTCAAAATCAGTAGCTTGGTCTCCTCTTCCCTCCCCCTCTCTCCTTCTCTCCCTCTCTCCTTCTCTCCCTCTCTCCTTCCCTCCCTCTCTCCTCCTCTCTTCTTCCTCTTCTTCCTTCCACACTTCCCCCTCCCTCCTCTCTTTCTTTCTCCCTTTATACTTTCTCCATCCCTTTCTCCACCTCTCCTTCCCTTTCCTATCACACAACTTAGAGAAGAAGATAGGGCAACATTGCAAAGATATTTAAAGCATTTTATAAGACAAAATCCCTGCCCTATGAGCCATGGCCAGAAAAAAGGAATTATACAAGTACCCTCTCTAGCCCGTATTCAAGGTGTACATCATTAAAAGATCTCCAGTCTTTCCCCACAGACATGGCCACAGTCTGACAGTCCTCAAGTCAGTGTTCCAGGCAACCACCATTAATGGATTAGAATTTGCATTTAAGATAGATCCCATCTGCCATTCCAATTATAGCTGATTGGCAGCTAGCCAGGGGCTCTTGTTGAACTAACTATACGTATTCAATGGGAGAGTTTATAAAAAATATATAGTTTCCAACACATATGAATAGAACCCAATAGCCTGAATTATTGAAAACTTCAGCAGAGAGTGTGTAAGGATACACTGCAAGGTTTGGGAGTCTGTGACATGGAGTATTTAAGACAGCCTCAAAAAGTCATAAATGTAACGTCGCAGAGCAGTGAATATCTAAATACCATACTTGGTTGTAGTAAGTTGTATAAGGCTGATTAAGTGATGGTAGAATTTTATAATCTGTTAATTTTATATTTGTGTTTCCAAACATTTGGAAGCTAACAGTAAAAGCATATAACATTAAGACCTCTTGCTTCTCTTTAAAAATTAGAAAATTTGCAACCCTTGGCCTCCACTCCAATATGGAAGAAAACCAACTGCAGCTGCCTTCTTTGGATGGTGTGCAGTCAGTCTGGAATGTGTCCCAGCTGCCTCTGCTGCAGCTCACTAATGCCAAGCTTTGCATTCTCAGTGTTGTTCTGCTTATACAGATCTCTGTCAGAAGGAGAAAACAAATGACAGACCCAAAAGGCCAGTCTTGGAGGCAGAAAATTCAATGGTATTAGGGCATCAATCTAGTCCCCAGGAAGTTCAAGAGAGATTAACGATGTCCTTGTTCAACAGCCTTGCTAAACAACTCTAAGTCAGTTTCACAATTAATGAGAGCAAGAGGCTTCATCCTGCCATGGCTTTTCTTACACGTTAAAGAGCAAAAGTTCAGTAGGATACCAGCAGGGAGATACAATCTATCCCAGAACGTGACAGTACTCATTGCAGTGCAAAATTTAGTGTGATGGAACAAGGTGCAGTTTGTCAGCAAAATCACCTCATTACACCCCAGCTCCCGCTCTAATGAGGATTTAGGCAGCATCTTAAAACATGTGCTGATACAGGACCAGACCTGTGTGCTATGGTTCTGAAGAATCCGACACTATACCAGGAATCTCATAAGCCATGATCTTATAATTGGCTCTCCAGTCGTACTCTGTAAAAGTAAATTATCTTGAGCAAGATTATAGAAGTGACCGTTCCACTACATGTCATAGCAAGCACTACTGTGCAGTAATAACCATGTTATCATGGAGTTTTTAAAGTTTCAGTTACAGAAGTATGCACGAATACATTCATAAACATTTTGAACCACAAAGTGGTACAGGGGATGCAAAGGAAACAAACCCCATGGTTTCTTCCTCACCTGCTTCCATTCCTCTTCCCTGCAGATGCCACACTCATTATTAGAGACCCCAAGCCTATATTTAGGGGTGCATTTTACTAGCCCTCTTCCAACATGGTTTTATATATAAATATGCTTTTGTCTGGAAGTTTCCTCTTCATGTTTGGACGTTGCTTCCATTTATAACAATGTCTGTAGGAAATCTGCATGTCAAACTTGGCCATGAGATTTTAAATCATTATATAACACTGAGTAACAAGTGCATTGTACTTCAGGAAGCCCAAAGTATTTCCACTTCTTCATAAAGTAGTAATTTCCTTATCAGACAGCTTAGTGCGCATGCATTGCTGTGTAGAAGAAATATCTGAATGTGGCATTTGCTGAACCAAGTTGTATGTAGAGTCTAAATTTTTAGGTACTCCCACACAGAATTCTACCTACAAAGTGTGAATAACACTTTGTTATTCCCCCAGATCTTGGCTATTATAAATATTTTTAAGGTTTTAATTTGCATTTGAATCTTTCTCATACTTTCACTGGCTGTGAATTATCTTTTTTCATCTTAATGTTTATAAACTCTTTAGCTGTTGCAGTTACTAACTTTTTCTATGTGAGCAGGTGGCTAGTGGTTTTTTTTCCTTTACTTTGTGACATATATTTACAGAAATTCTAACTTGTGAACTATCTGGTGATGGTTTCCTTTATAACTTATAAATGTTGTGAATTACCAAGAAGGTTTTCATCCTTGTTCTTTGTTTTACCGGTTATCCACCAGGCCTGCTGGTCCATGTTTAAAATTCATAATTAAATAAATGGAAATTTTCATGCTTCCCCAAAAAATGTGCATATAGCATAAACAGCATCAAGGGATACCATTGGGGAAATAATGAACCCTATACTTTATCTTACACAGCACTAAAGTCCCAGCCTGTGTGGAGACAGTACCTTTGACACTCTACAAAGTTCACTGGGATCCCCTCCAGCAGAAGGAGCCTCCTCAGCACAACTCCACCAAATTAAATGATGACAATAATAACATTGAAAACAATAACAATATCCAACATGGCCAGCTTATATAAAGCATTACCACAGTTATGGCCATCAGAACCCACCAATACTTTCTGGGGGTGTCTCGCTTGGTAAATAGCTGAGTCACTACTTAAACACCATGTCTGTCTGATCCCAGAAGCCACAATTATATGAAGGAATTACTTACCTCATATTAAAATGGGTCATGAAATGATGCAAACAGGAACTCAGGACTAATGGGGTGGTTGATATCACCAAATCTGTCAAGTGAGTGTTAAAACACACAAGTAGATTTGAAACGTGATATGGAAAAATTAAATAATTTTCAGATATATGCAATTCAAATGTGAAAAATAAGGCACAGGAATATTAATAAGATAAAGTGATTTTTTAAAAACAATACAGAAGAGAAAATGACAACCACCCAAATTTCATGATTAACTGCCCTACACAAAGTTAGCTCACTGCAAAATGACCCAGAATCCAAGTGACAGATGACAAGCATTGTTAGGGAGTGGGTTTGTTATTGATATTACTAATGAACAATTAATAGCTTTAAATGTGAAAAGTTCAGTCAACTTAGTAAGCAAAATCCAAGAGTCAAAATGGGAAGAAATGGAAGATGCATATTAATAGGAAAGATAATATAAACAGTTATTAGACACATGAATTATTGTTCAGCCTCACTGATAATTTTAAAATACAGAAAACAAAATCATAATGAAGTTCTATTTTGACCTACCTGCTCAACTGAGAGACAGAGAGAGAGAGAGAGAGAGAGAGAGAGAGAGAGAGACTGAGAGTATATCACACAATTGAAAGGAAAGTTATCTTCCACAAATTTCTAGTATAGTGTTCCCAAGCACCATATACAAAAGCTCTGAAATTTGAAATTTTCAAAAAAAAAAAAAAGAAAGAAAAGAAAAGAAAAAGAAAAAGAAAAAGAAAAAGAAAAAGAAAAATCACACACATTCTTTCATCTAGAAATTCCACAGTTAAGAACAATGGTGCACAATAACCAAGAAATGTAATCAGCCTAGCTGTCCATCAACCCAGAAATGGATAATGACAAAGTGGTACATGTTTACAATAGAATTAAATTCTGCTCTAATGAAAAATAAAATCTGAAAGAAAATAAATGGAGCTGGAAGGATTTATATTAAGTGAGGTAACCAGGTTCAGGAAGATGAACCCAGCATGTTCTCCTTCATATGTGGATTCCTGCTTTGAAGGTTTCTGTATGGTTAATTTGAATTGTTTAAGAGGTCAAGACATGTGACCTGCCAAGGACACATGAAGGCAAAGAAGGGTCTGAAGGAAAGAGATGTGACATGAAAGTAAGAGGAGAATGCTGGGATTGTAAAGGTCTAGGTGAGTATGGGAGAAGAGGAGGAAAAGAAAGAGGAGAGAGTGAGAAGGGGGCTAGCCAAAATTAAGGATGTATAAATGACCCTATGGAAATCCACTATTTTGTTATCTAATTAAATATATATATTTAATTTATACATATTAATTTATATATTAATTTATATATAATTATGTACTTGTTTAATTTATATATTATTTTATATAATTAAATATTAATTTAATATATAATAAATATAAATAAACTAAATAAATATTAAAAAAACAATATTCTAAAGAACAGAAAAATCTGGAGAGAGGTTGAGGAAGGTCAAACTTTAATCATGATATATTGTATAAGAAAGGAATCTATTTTCAATAAAAGGAAAAAATATAAAACTTTAAATTACATTTATAAAGGTGAGAAAGGGAAGAAAGTGAATCAGGAGGTCAGGGTTAGCCTCAGCTATTTATTGAGTTCACAGCCAGCCTGAACCACACAAGATCCTGTCTCAAAACAAAACATACAGAGAGAGAGAGAGAGAGAGAGAGAGAGAGAGAGATTAATAAATAATGTTTCCCCAGAAGACAAGGTTAAGAAAATAAAAATCTCAAAATCAGGCATGGACTGCCTCCTAACAAGCAATCAGTCACAGAGGCCCCGGAGCCCCCACCCCAACAAACCTGAATATTGCCATTGTTCCTGGTGGCCCACCATAATTAGTTGGAAAGACCTTGTTGCTAAAGACATAACATGTCTCCATGTCATCAAATGCAATTGCCTAGCAGCTTACACTAAATGTTACGGTACTGACCCACCAGACAAGATATGCCCACTGGCACAATAGTGGCATGAAGGTTGTATGAGTAACCAAGCACTTTCTGGTTGGACCTGAGGCCTGTTGCACTGAAGGAAATTAATGTCTGACACTATAAACCTAACACTTGAGAGGTTATAGACCCTAAGGAAAGCCCTACCATTGGGTCACTAAATGGGCATGTTATCAAACTGTATTCATATCCATACATGAATGCCACTTTCAACCTTAACCAAGGAAGCTTCTCTCTGCCATGGTCAACAGCTACTGCAGTGATTCATAACTGGCCAAAGTGGTAAGAACAAATGACGGTTGAGTTTTTATCCCTAAACGGGACATCTCTAGCACCCTACCTCAAAACCTAGGGAGCATGGCAGAAATAGGGATGGAAAGAACGCAGGATCTAGAGGATGGAGAAGAGTGTTGTAAAATGCCGTCTTCTGAATAGCTAAAGGCCATTGTCCTTAGGAACTCACAGCACCTTTGGTGGTCAACATTAGCTAGACTCAGTGAGACACAAGCAACCAAAGAGGCATGAAGGTGGGAAGGGGCAACATGTTGAGGTTGTCCAGGGGGAGTGTTAGGGAATAGATATGACCCTTATATGTGTTTTATGTATATATACATGTATAAAATGTCCAAAGAATAAAAGATAAAAAAGAATGGTCCTATACAAACTAGACGACTTACAAAATGATATATGAATTCATATATAGCTAAGAACCTTGAAAGGGTTAATAGATAAGATAAATTTCACTATAAGCTGGGGCATGCAGCTCACTGGTACGCATCCAACATCATCCAGAATGATTTCTAGCACCAAACACACCCCAACAGAAAATTTAAACTATTCCCATATAAGAAAACATCCCATAGTCAAGAAAAAGAAGTACAAGGCTTCATTTGACTAACAGATCATTACACTAAAGAACCATATGCATACTTTGATACAGGAAACATACACTATGCATAGAAAAATCTCTGAGATTTTTTTCATAGACAATTCTCTGGCTCTGGCATTCCAGGTGGTTGTGAATGCCTGACAGCTCTGTTGAGAATGCAACTCAGAGCAAATATCCTTAACCACTGAGCCAGGAAGCACAATTTCACATGAAAAGATACCAAGAACAGCTTCAACGTAAATCAACAAAGAAATTATTCTTCAGTTGACACCTGGGATAATGAATGGCTCTCAAATATTATTTAGTATTTTGGCATGGTTACACACAGGCAAGATCAAGAAAACTGGCTCCTATACAGTACACAAAACTTGATTTCAATGTTTCCAATACAAAAAGTACGTGTCTGTGTATACATAAGTGGGCAGACTTGTGGAAGAGGTACTGGACTACACTGTGGATAAGACGTAATGGGTGTAATCACTCTTTTAAAATTCACATTTGTGTTGTTTAAATTTTACAAAGATGGGCTGGAGAGATGGCTCAGTGGTTAAGAGCACTGACTGCTCTTCCGAAGGTCCTGAGTTCAAATCCCAGCAACCATGTGGTGGCTCACAACCATCTGTAATAAGATCTGAAGCCTTCCTCTGGGGTGTCTGAAGACAGCTACAGTGTACTTACATATAATAAATAAAGAAATCTTAAAAAAAATTTTTACAAAGATTACATATCACATTCAGGATTAAGGACACACTGTCCATACTTTAAATCATGATGCTGTTACTGAGAAGTCAGGAACTTTGAGTTACATAATATTATTTTACTATATTTTTGTCTCTGCTTCCCAGAGATGCATGTTTTCTTCTTAAAATAATATAGCCAAATACTCTAAAAATACATATGAAATAACAGAAATATTTGTCTACCATATGTTAAATCAATATGCTGAAATTAATGTACAATCGATGTTTAGATCTCCAGGAAAAGAAAACCTTAAAATAAAAGACACTTGATTGATTCTGAAAACAGCACAGATTTCAACTTAAAAAAGAACAGAATTCTAACAGGATTTTTTTCTATGCATTTATTCTTTTGAAGCCCTGTGTCAGGCCAGTTTACAGATGGTCTAGTGAGCCACAGGAAAATAAGTGTGCATAGCTCATGAATCATAATAGTTACTCGGAATAGTTATTAATGAAACTTCTCAAGACATCTGCCTTAACCCAAGGGAATCTTTTACCCATAAGTTTGAATCTTGCTCAAAAGCAAAATAGGTAGATGGATGGCTTGCTTACAAGCAAAACTGCCTCATAATGAATTCCTTTGGGTTCTTCATGATCTAAATTCCTCACCACAGAGAGAGAGAGATTAAAATTAATTCATTCTAACCAACTTCTGTTTGGTAATTAACAGAGCTTATAGGAAGGGCTGTGTTCTGCTGTTTCACAACTGAATATCATTGGGAACTCTAAAATGCTAGACTATTTCACTCAGTCTTTACTGGAATGCTATTTATTTACTGGGCAAAGAGCTCATTAAACACATGTATCCATGTGTTCTTAAATGCACACAAATAAAAGCTGTATTTAGCAAGAACTCACTAACAAAGCATTTTTAAATATTCAAAAAAGCCATTTATTTATCACTCATATGTCTAAGAAACTAGTCAAGGATGTCAGTGGGGTCCCTTCAGGATGGGTGGATGAAGGCAAATCAAATCTTATGCAAAGTTAATAGAGTACTGCCCAGCTCTGGTGTTAAATAGTGTGAGTCTACACTACGTTTGCAATGGAATTCAGCAAGTTTCATTTCAAGATGATATCAGGATTATTACATATACGAATACTCCAAGAGAACATTAGTTAACATAAGGACTTAAAGGATATTAGGCAACTGTCTCATGCCACTTACAAAATATTCCAATAGACAGAACTTCATGAGCTGCAATAAATATAAAATACTGCAATTTTACATTTGAAATTTAATCAAGAAATCTGTCTCAATCCTTAATCAATATTTTATCTATAGGTATGAAAACCTTCCATCTCTACCTTTCTTCCCCCCCACCCCCACCTTAAGGCAGACATTCTGGAGAAGAGCATGTAGCTGAGAAAGTAAGAAATAATCTATGAGGAAGAACGCTGGTCTGGAAGGCACAAAATGAGGACTTGAATGAAATCTGTCAGGGCCTGGCCGAGTGCCAAAAAGAAACAGCTTCCCCCTACCTTTTTTTCTTTTTTTCATGAATCTCAGTTCTTTCATTTTGCAAAAGTAAAACTGCCCTGAGACCTCACCAGACCTAAGACAACATACACAAAACTATCCTCAGTGATATTTTGACCTAAAGATGGATGCCTCTCAGTCGTTTGCTCATAAAATGCTAATTTTTGAATACCTGCCCACTCATTCAAATGAATTACAAAAACACAGGACTAGCATGTACAACCTGGAACAGCAGTTCAAGAGATCTGCAATAGGCTGGGGGCTAGCTTGTAGCAGGGTCTAGATTCAATTCCAATGTCCCAGAGGAAAAGGTTAACATTGTACATCCTATATTGTATCTGATTCTGTTATCCTTCACAGATTTTCTGAATTTCTCTGTCTGAATTCTCTCTCTCTCTCTCTCTCTCTCTCTCTCTCTCTCTCTCTCTCTCTCCCCCTCCCTCCCTCACTCCCTCCCTCCTTCTCCTCCTTCTTCTTTCTGGTGCTGGTAATCGAAGCCAGGGCCTTGTACTACCAGCTAAGTATTTTATCACTGAGTTCCAGTCTCACTCTGTAAACAAGAAGCTCTGAAAAGCGACTAGACCTCCAGCTGCCCCTTTCCTATGTGACTCAAAGGAAAAGCAAAGATACATAATTGACATCTCACTTCTAGATTTAAAAATCCACCTTTTACTCGATTCCCCAGTGTAGGGGAATTCCAGGGTGGGGAGGAGGGAGTGGGAGCACCCTCATAGAAGCAGGGTGAGAGGGGATAGGATAAGGAGTTTCCAGAGGGGAAACTCGAAAAGGGGGTAACATTTGAAATGTAAATAAAGAAAATATCCAATAAAAGAAAAAAAGGAAGACATTTTTTCATCTTGCAAGTGGATTACTCCTAAGCTTACTTTTCAAAATGTAACAGTCAAAGCTCCAATGTTAAGAAATTGTATTATTCTATCTGTGATAACATTTTGGAAAGGCAATATACTCCAGGAACTGGAACAATCCACCTTTTAAAATAATGAACATATCATAATTACTGTCAATGTCCAAGTGTCAAATCCTTCTGGTACTTGCTCTTCCCTCTGCCTGCTCAAGAATAGAGCTGCCATCAGATACTGTTTCACTGGTCCTCTCTAAAATAATCACTTAGCCACATCTTCCTATAATAAAATGTCATTCTCTGGTCAATGAACTGCTTGTCATCTGTCACCTGCAAGTAGTTCTCCAAGGTAACATCAGCCCCAATGGCCAGCAGTTTCACCCCTGGGTTCAGAGTATGTTCAGGTTTCCCTTCCAGTTAACAGGGCCTGTTTCCCTTTATGTCTAGCTGTTTCTGAACACACCCAGTCTGGTGACTAAAGAAAGAGCAGCTTAGGTAGGCCTCTGTGAAGAACGGGCTTGCTGAAAAGCGGAGAGACTCCAGCTCGCGGATTGCTGTCTCTGGTCTACATCTTCATGAAACTGAGGGACCACAAGAAGATTAAAAACTGTCCTCCAGATTATAGAATTCTCTAGCTGGTAGTCAATAGGACTTGTTACCAATGTACTACAGATTGTCAGTGCTCAGACTAATGGGAGTAAAAGGAAAGGGAACAAAGGGTAAAGGACATATTAAGTTCTGTTCAAAACAGAAATAGTGGTTTTGAGAAAAGACTATTAAGCTTAATCATGTTCTTCAAGAACAAATCAAATCAAATGTTTTTAAAAATTCTTTGTGCTTCTAAATGTTCCCTATCCTGCTTCCCCAATTCAGATACTTTTCTATTAATATAGTTTTATAGGAAGCTAAATCCCAAGGAACAAACAGGTCCCTTTTTTTCAAATGTGCTGTAAGTTTCAAGCAGATATCCAACAGCGTCAGAACCCTGTGTGAGCTGGAAGTTCAGACACAGAGACGGAATGGTTTTCCTGCAGGAAAGAACATGAACCTTACTCATTCTATTCAGTCACTATTTGGAGTCTCAGAGGCTCAGTGTTTTTTACTTGTCGGATTGATGTTATTCTTCATATTTTGAGATTCCTGAATTAGTGGGTTGTTGGAGTTAATGAGAACATTTGTCATCACCCATATGGTTAATTAGTCATCTCCGTAGGTCTATTATGTCTGTCAAGACGTGTAAACACGCAAAGAGCAAAGGCTCTGTCTCTGTTAACTTCGTGTAGGGCTACTTGGCACGGGCCATATAACAAGTACATGCTCAAGGCCAAGAGAAGGCATGGGGGGGGGGGGAACAATTCAAATTCATAATGAAAGCAAAATCTGTTTCTTCCTCTTTGGCAGAGTCCCACAAAAGCAGAAACAGTGACTCATTTACCTCTGTATCCTCAACAAAGAATGCAGTGTGTGCTTCACCACGTATTCATTATCTCAATGGTTGCTTGATGACAAGGAATATGTAAGTGAGATCTTCATAGCTCACTCAGAAAACAATGCAGCAGGGTACAGGGAAGAGATGGAACATGTGCCTGCCACTCACCAAGGTTCCTCATCTGTACATGATGCCGATCCTGTAGGGGACAAGCAGAAACAGAAGCAAGTGACTATGTGGCACATGGACTTCAGAAGGTGTGCTGGAGCTCTTCCTGGCTAAGAATCCCTCATTCTTGGCCTCTACCATCCTCATGGCTGCCAGCACATTGCTCAGCTCCTCCCGCTTTCTCTTGGCACGGATGTGCGTGCTCACACTCTTCTTGATGAACTTGATGAGGGCGTGCTTGTCCTTGGACACTTTGAGTAACTCGATGGCGCGCTGCTCGTAGGGAGCGAGACCGCACACCTATCTGATCACGTCCTACATGAACTTGGTGTGCTTGGTGAGGTGCTCCCCGGAGCGGGCTGTGTCTCCACTTGCTGACATTCTTCATCACTTTGTGACCCTTGTTGAGGCCCATGGCCATGAAGTAGGACAGGGTCATGACTGCTGCTCTCTGATGGCGGCCAGGACAGGAAGCGAACCCCCATTCTTTAGACTGAGCAAGGAACATACATTTTCCCATTCATGGAGCATATTTAGATCATAGCAGGAGAGGGGAACTCGTCATCCATCTGGACAGCGTTTACTCATTTGTAGTCTCCATTCTCCGCACATGTCACATCACTAGGACCAAGGAATTGGATGAGAACATCTTACCGCACCTAGGATCCAATGTCTGTTTGATTGCTCCTTTCACTTTGTGCTCCTGCGTTATGAGATACAGAATCATCTGGAGGTTACTAGGAAGTGAGAGGAACACAGGACTACAAACTGCACTTGGGCATGCATTCGTTATGCATTCGAATCCTGACCAGCTGAGATACTCTTTCTCCATCCTTCTCTCCATCTCCCTCCTCCTATCTATCTATCTATCTATCTATCTATCTATAATCACCTATCTGTCTCTCTATATCTATCAACTTATGAATCTATCATTCATATGTCATCTATCTATCATCTATTTATCATGTATGTATCTATCTCTATCATCTATGTAATGATCTATATCTACATTTATCTGTCTTATATCTATCATCTATAAGTATCTCCATAGTCATCTATCATCTATCCATATCTATATCTATCTACCTATTATCTATGTATGTATCTATCTATCTTGTATCTATGTATCTGTCTGCATCTCTATCTAACGACTATCTTCTATATATCTATTTCTACTTCTATCCATCATCTATCTATAAATATCTCTATCTATCATCTATCTATATCTAACTGTATCTCTATCATCTATCTATCTATCTATCTATCTATCTATCTATCTATCTATCTATTCTTCCCTCCCTCTTGCCTTTCTTCCCTCTCTCCTTCTCTTCTCTTAATTTTTATTTTAACTGATTCATCTGAGTTTGTGTCAGGGAAATGGAAAAAAAAACAGATAAATTTTATCAAGCCAAGTTATTACTTGCTAGCTATAGAAATAGTTCTGAGACCAACGTTAGTGGATAAATATCCTGAGCAAACCAACAGCAACACAGTAGAGAGGCAAATCAGCTTCCTGTACCTGCTCTGCTGTGACGGGCTATGGTGAAGAGGCCAGCAGCAAGATTTATTAAATTTTCCAGGTTGACACACTGTGTTTTCATATTTGCCATAACAAGAAAGCAGTCCATGGCCTTGACTCCAGGCTTTATTGTAATTGTTTTGGAAGGATAAATACGTCTGCTGTTCTGAGGTAATGCATCCTGTACTATTGGAGACTTTCTCCACTTTTCAGCCTAAATAATTGACAGAGCATTCTACAGTCCATAGTGGTATTTGTGTGCAAGCTTTGACACCAATCAATGTGTTTCCTGTGTATAACACTCTCATTATACCTCCCACATTGTATGATTCTTACAGGAGTCCAGAAACCATCCCCAGTATGATGTTTCAAAAGCAAATACTAGCCTTGCTTGGGTAAATTTTTAATTTTAGAGCCCCCCTCCCCAAAGAAAACAAGAGTTGGCCAATGACTGTTTCTGAAACACTGACCTCATTTCCTCTGCTCCTCTAAGCCATAGCACCAACCAAATTGTAGCTTTTGGAAATAAGAACTCAGAAATAAGGAGGTAGAGGAAGAAAGAAAAGATACTTTTGTCCTTGAAATAAAATGGACCATGGTAGCATGTAAGAAAGCAGTTGCTGCTTCTGCATAGTGATGCTTAATCTCCTGTATCCATTCTCAAGTTCACAAAAATAGAAAAAATCAAAAGCTCAAGGTCAACTGCACTCACGAAGTATATGGCCGCCAAACACTGTGATTTAGCAGTACATAGCGTCTGTGCCCCCAAAAGTTCAGCCCATCAATTCCCATAACCCTATGAATCTTCATTAGGCTGTGTCCTCTGGATGCACCATTTAAGACTTTATTCATTGAAGTGGAGTGTTACACATGGCTTGTACGAATGCTCCTGAAACTCACACATCCAAACATCCCATGTCCTCAGTGAGTTTGACTGGACTCTTCCTCAACCTCTAGAGATATCTAGATCAGGATTTCACCAACTTTAATATACATGGGTCACCGAGGGGGCTTATCAAAATGCATATGCTAAATCAGAAGCTCTAGGCTAGGTTCAAGATTCCTGTGTTCGTACTAAATGTCTCAAAGATGATGCTGATGCTGTTGGTCCACTGAATACATTTGGAGCTGCAAGCTTCTAGATTTTTCCAATGTCTTCTGCATTGGTAGTGAAGACCAGATGGTAAATAAATTTTACTGTAAAAGACCAAATTATAAATAGTTTAGGTTTTGTGAGCCACATGGTTTTTTTCTTATAACCACTCAGAAAAACCATATCCATAGACAGCATGTCAATGAATGAACACAACTGTGCTCCAATAATGTTTTATTTACAAAGTCAACAATAAACAGGTCTTAGTATGCAAACCTTGGCACTATCTGTGTGTGCTGGCTAATTTTATATCAACCTGACACAAGCTACAATCTTTTGGAAAGAAGGAACCTCAACTGAAAAAAAATGTTCCCTCCTGATTGGTAGGTGGGGTATTTCCTTGAACGATTAATGTGGGCAGGCCCAGATCATTTTGGACAGTGCCACTCTTGGGCTGCTGCTCCAGGGTACTATAAGAAGGCAGGCTAGGCAAGCCAGTAAACAGCACTCTTCCATGGTCTCTGCAGCACTTCTCACCTGCAGTTCCTGTCCTGAATTTCCTCAGGGATGGACTACAATGTGGCAGTGTAAGTTGAAATAAACACTTTCCTCACCAAGTTTGCTTTTGATCCTGGTGTTATACCACAGCATTCGAACCCCTAACTGAGACTCCATGCCTAATACTGAAAAATATATTCAGAATCAACCTAAGGAGCAACCTTGGTTTGACTATCTTTGTGAGAAATTTGAAATCACATACAGAAGGTCCGGCTTATGTCCTAGGCTGACAGAAAATCAAAGGCAGAAGTACTAAGGCACACATCCCACTTCACAGCTGCAAACAGAACTTCTGTTATGCTCATCTTAGGCTTTCTGTGGGTTCATAAGGGACACAGGAATTGGGCTATTTGGTTTTTATGTTTGTTTATAGACAAGCAGGAGTTCTTAGGGAAAATATGAACAAGAAGTACCATTTCCAGAGGCTAGAAGGATGGCTCAGTGGTTAAAATCATTCGTTATTATTACAGAAGATCAGAGTTCTATTGTTAGAGCATCTACAATAATTCATAATCATCTGTCATCAGTTTCAGGGGATCCAATGACACCTTCTTGCCTCCTTGGCTAGACCCAGTACACACATGGTACGCAGTCATAATATTAAAAACATATCTCCCTCGGGGTTTGTGGTATTGGGGTGACAATTAAGTATCAATGATGACACATACACACACGCATACACATACACACACACATTTAAGTACCAAGTGATGATAGAACAGAGATACAATGGAACAAAGCTGTGAGTTGCCATTGTCCAGGGTTGAAGGTACATAAAAAGTGACCCAGGAGAAGAAGAGCATGAGTAGCAGTGTGCAAGCAAAAGATGTGTCAAAAGAACGTGATGGCATTTAGTGAGATGGAGCAGGGTCAATAGGCGATGCTGAGTGCTAAAGAATGAGAACTAACTGTGTGAATGAAAGACCTTGCAATTAGGGTGGCTTTATAATGCGACAAGACCAGCACATGCTGTAGATTGAAAGGATGGACTTGAACTATTAGGTTAAAGCAGCAGGCATCCACTAAAATTATTTTGAGAAACTGGGACATATGGTCAGCCTACTTACAAACTGTGTGTAGGAGACAGACTTTCACAAAGGCCATGAGAATCTGTTTAATATTTAGAATGAGGGGTAGTATGGCCAGACTCTGCCTCAAAATGATCATTCTGGCTGCATTGTAACACCAGAGCCAGGATATTATTGGGCAACCATATCTTAGTGGGAGACAATGATGCCCTCAATAAAAGCCCTAACATCAAAATTTAAAGAAGTGAATGGGCCCAAGAGATACTTGGGGCTTGGGCTTAGTTGCTGTTGAGGTGAATGGTGGAGGAATGGGGCAAGAAGAGACCGCACCTGTGAGTGATCAATCATAGATCACTTCCTAGAGTCAATGGATCAATGGTGGCATCATACAGTGAGAAGTGCAGGGTTTTGTGTAGACATGGCAAAATAACATGTTTTCATGGATATAAAATAGAGACCATACATATAGAAAACATAGTTTTTAGATACTAATTTGGCCAGGTTATAGATTAGCCAGGTGGAAAGGAAATATCTACAGGTGATTGGCAGTCTATATAGATCTGAAGCACCCAAGGAAAGCTCAAGCTGATGTGGATAAGTGGGAACTAGCTTTTGAACAGTAGTTGAAGCCATTATTGCCCATGGGGAACGTACAGTTTAGAGAGAAAGCAGCCTCCAAGAGCAAATGGGTACCTCATAGGCTCAGCATCCAGCATGTAAAAATGTTCACTTCCTTTATGTAGAGAAACTGCAGTGTTGTTCTATGCATCTCAGGTAGTCATTCTTAGATAATTCTTCAACCTAATAGCTATTTAGTAAGTATATTTTTGACACCAAATACCTGACCCTGGTAGGCTTTTTATTGTATCTCTAGCCAAGGTTCTCAACCTTTAGGGGTTAAAAAGCCCTTTCCACAGGGGTTGGATATCAGATATCCTACATATCAGATATTTACATTATTATTTATAACAGTAGCAAAATTATAGTTATAAAGAAGCAACAAAATAATTTTATGGCTGGGGGTCACCATAACATGAGGAACTGTATTAAAGGGGGACAACACTAGGAAAGGTGAGAACCACTGATCTATAGCTCCCACTGGTATTCCTGCTGTGTATGATTTCCAGGAGTGAACTGGACCACGACCTATTATTATGTTCTATCCTGAGACAGTAATGAAGAATGGTTACTCAGAGAGAATCATGGCAAAGTGCTGATCTTCAGTGCTATCCCATCATTGGGGACTTTTCTCCCTTTGCTCAGTATGGACTAGCTGTGCCCTTTGTGTCCCCAAAGCAATAGAAACTTACATCCCAGCACTTTCCACTTTTGTCATCAGTTCCTGACCACCATTCCCACTGGGACCCTTTGATGGTGAGAGCAGTACCATGTTCCCTGCTGTAACCCAGGGCCAAGCACAGTGCCTAATATGTAATAGATTCTTTAAATGTTTGTTGAATAAATAAGGACCAAATGGAAGAAGAGGATATGTTTATGATATTGTCCATTCTGCTGCTCTTCTTGGTATGTTTTTATTGATTACATCCTTGATTTTGAAGATTTGTCTCAGTCTAGGAGGCCTCTGGAATAACAGCACTGTTCCATTCACCTGCTTTGACCACAGTGTTTGCTATGGAGATCTCTGAAAACATTTGTTTGAACAGAAGAAAATGAACTATCAAGAAGAGATATGTTTGCTGCTACTGAAGAGCAAGTGCCACTTGGGAAAGAAACACTTATAATCTAAAGGCTACATCACTTCATCAGGTCTCATAAAGCAAGGACGTACAGAGATGCCTGTGCTGTTGTTTCCAGCTTTGCAAGTTGAATTAACTTTCAGTGCCACCAGTATTTTATTATGAAACATTTATTAAATACTTACCCATATTTGTTATATTAACTAATACTTCTTATTTAATTAATAATTAGATAAATATTAAAATTCTGAAATAGATAAACTCATTTGAGAAGACAGGAATGACCCAGAGGAGTTGCACACAGAGCTTATGACGTAACGATGTTGGTCTACTCTGGACCAACTCTACACCAGGATGCAATAAAAACCAGAAACCTAATTAAAAATAGGTATCAGTGTGGACAATGTTTAAAAATGTAAGATATTATAAGTAGTGTTCAAGGTCATTGACTTGGGTAGTAGCCAGAAGTTGTTAAGTGCTGTTGAAATGCGCCCTGAATGCCAAACTATGACAAAGAAAGAAATAAGGAGGAATGACAGAGAAAGAAAAATGAGCTCAGAATAGATTACTAATGTCATAAAGCTCACTATAAGTAGTTCCTTATGTGAAATGTAGGGTCTAAGAGGTTATAGATTTGCTAAAGATGACCAAAGCTATCTAGTTTAGGGATGGGAAATTAGACGAGAGAATCTAAGATGTGTATGCTTTGTCCATGAAGAAATTTTCATCAAGAATGAACAATATTGGGCCTGGGAGACAACTAAGTCAATGAAGTGCCTATAGGAAGGAAGGAAGGAAGGAAGGAAGGAAGGAAGGAAGGAAGGAAAAAAAGAAAGAAAGAAAGAAAGAAAGAAAGAAAGAAAGAAAGAAAGAAAGAAA
>JADRCH010000066.1:10781118-10844606 GCA_019843965.1 Rhynchomys soricoides | reverse complement strand
CCCCGCCTCTATGAGGGTATTCCCCCACCGCCTCCCCACTCCTGCCTCCCCACCCTGGCATTCACCTACACAGTGGCATTTTTGTTCTTCCTATGGGGTTGCAAACGCCTTCAGCTCCGTCAGTCCTTTCTCTAACTCCTTCTTTGGGGACCAATATCAAACAACCAGAACTCCAGAGCTTCCAGGAACTTAACAACCAACCAAAGAGTACACATGGAGGGTCCCATGGCTCCAGATGCATATGTAGCAGAGGATGGAATTGTCTGGCATCAGTAAGTGGAGAGGCCCTTGGTCCTGTGAAGGTCAATTTTTCAGGGTCTGAGGATGCCAGGACAGGGCGGAGGGAATTGTTGAGGTGGGAATGGGTGTGTGAGGGTAGCACGCTCATAGAAGTATCTGGGAGGGGACAGGATGGAGGTTTGCAGAGGGGAAAACGAAAAGGGGGGAATAACATTTGAAATGTAAATTAATAAAATAACCAATTAAAAAAACTAAATCCAAGCATATGTAATACAAGAAAGAAAGAAAGGAAAGAAGGAAGGAAGGAAGGAAGGAAGGAAGGAAGGAAGGAAGAAAGAAAAGAAAGTAAACTATTATGTCTAAAGAAGCACCTGCACTGCTCTGGCTACCATCACACTATTCATAGTAGCCCAAAAAACAAAACAAAACAAAACAAAACAGAACAAAACACAAATAGCCAGACATTGATAAATGGGAATAAATACAGCATATATCTATAAAGAAATGAAATTGCACCATAAATAGTTAAACATTTTTACATTTGACAATGAAGGTGAGTATGAGAGAACATAAAGGTTCAAGCCTGGCACAGATAGACAAGCACCATAAAATCTTACATATATGTTGAACCTAAAATTATGGGCAATTTAAAGTGGAGAGTATATTAGTGGCTAGCGGAGTCGGGAGAAATGGATGGCTGTGGGAAGCTTAGACAATGTAATGTTTACAAGAAGATTAAAGAGTATTTTGTGCTGAATATTTCTCAGTAGGGTGCCAAGACTGCATTTTATACTTCAAACTAACTGCAAGAAGAAATTTGAATATTCTCAGGAAAAAGAAAAGCTAAAGGCAGGAAGTACTGGTTATGTAAATTTCTTTTAGTTAGTCTTTGCACAATAAATACAAGAATCAAAATATTAAAAAAGTGTCTGATAAATACATATAATCATCGTGTCAATAAAAGTTAAAACAAGATATAAAAATTTCCAGGATTACAAAAGCATCCCATTTATAATCTTTTATTAGAAGATAACTATAGTTTTGCTTGAGAACTCTTTCCAAAACTAAATATGTATCATAAGTACAGAAAAAAATCAGCATATGATAAGTACTGGAAGTAATTAGACACAGTATTTAAATAAATATAAAAGTCCCAGCACTTTAAAATTATAAACCATCTTAGAATACAAGTAACATTAAAATAACTGCTTTTATATTATTTATATCACCTAATTAATTCAAATTTTATAAGGGACAAGTAGCCAAAAACTGATAATGGTAGTGAATTTATTTATTTACTTATTTAAAACTCCAGATTTTATTCCCCTCCCAGTCCACCCTCCAACTGTTTCACTTTCCATACCTTCTCCCCGCCTCCAGCCTGTCTCCATGAAGATGTCTCTATCTCCCACACCCACCTCACCAGACCTCTAAATTCTCTGGGGCCTCCAGTCTCTTGAGGATTAGGTGCATCCTTTCTGACTAAACCCAGACCCAGCAGTCCTCTGCTGTTTAGGTGTTGGCGGCTTCATATCAGCTGATGTATGCTGCCAGGTTGATGTTCCAGTATCTGAATGCTCTCCGAGGTCCAGGTTAATTGAGATTTCTGATCCTCCCACCGGACCTCCCTTCTCCCCAGCCTCTTCCAGCTTTTCCCTAATTCATCCTCAGGAGACAGCAGCTTCTGTCCATTGGTTTGGTGCAAATATCTGCATTTGACTTTTTCAGCTGCTTGTTGGGTCCTTCGGAGGGCAGCCATGACAGGTCCCTTTTTGTGAGCTCCCCATAGTCTTTGTGATGTAATGAACTTCTTAATCTGAGATGGACATTGGTTAGAAAATACTGATAAATGAATCGTTATTAAATTTGAGGTAAATAATGTAAATGGAACCAAATCACTAAAGTTGTTCATATTACTATCATAACAATTAAAAACAAGCTGTGATCGCTATCTTTAGGCCTTTTCAGCTGTTTTCAACATACCAGATTTGATGTGCAATGATGAAATGTAATTTAATTAACGTTAATAATAAGCTGCCTCTTTAACATTGCTTTTGTTGAAAATCGCATGATTTTGCTCAGTGTTATATTAATGATTTTTGACCATAAACATGGCTGATTAGGATTTAAAAAAATGATACAGAAAGTGAAAACCTATTAAATACAAGAAAGAAGCATTCAAATACATAATTACATGAACTACAATGCTCTACTAAGGTATTATTAGAAAATTATGAATCTATGAGCCTAATGGACAGATCTTCATGATTAATAATTAAATAAAGAGAGAAAAACAAGGAAAAGGGGGTGAGAAAAGTGAAGAGACATATAGGAGACTGAGAAGCAAGGAGATACAATAAAAGATAATAAAATAACCTGTTGCTGGTGTATATTTCTAAGTTGTGTTTACCCGGCAAATACTCTTTCCCCTTCCTGATAGTCTTCCAGTTTTTCTCTGTTTCGTTGTTGTGTGCTCCCACATGTAATATTGGTGGAAGAGAGTCATTTCTCATTGATATATCAATTACTATCCATTAGGTTGTAAGTTACAGAAGTAAACAGATTAATTAAAAATATAGATACTTATAAAATTACTTCAAAATAAATTTTAGATGATCATATCATAAACATAACCAAATAATGTTCTGTTTTTAAGCCCCAAATTATGTAAACTAGTTTGAATACTAATATTATTTTTGAAATTCATAACTAAGACATTGAAATATTGCTTAGTACTTAAGTAGAAATTGGTGATCTATACTTAAATGTAGTTTTTTAAGAAGATTAGAAAATAGAAACAAGCTCTACTCAAATTAATATACCCATATTGTTACTAAAATGTTTTTCCTGTTTCTTATTTGCTCACTGGCAAACCTTCCTTCTGTTTCTTTTTATGAACTCTTATTTCACATGTAACTAATGTTACTGCTAAAATTGAAGAATTGGTAAATGTTAATGTCTCTCTGTCTCTCCCTCTTTTTTCCCTTTATTCTCTCTTTTCCTGTTCATCTCTGACTCTCTCCTCTGTGTGTGTGTGTGTGTGTGTGTGTGTGTGTATGTGTGTGTATTTTGTACTAGAAACATATTAACAACATACTTAGAGGTTTTAAATTTTTACATGTTCAGGAATTAAATGAAATCATTTCCACCTACTTATATGCAGGTGTTGTTGTAAAATATTAATAGAAACTCCAATGACACATTTATTTTTATGTCGCAAAGTGACTTCCTCCCTTGTCATTATCATTTATATCTCTAGAAATGTACAATTCCATTCTTATAGCTTCTGACATCGTACTACCAGTTGTAACATATATTGTAGGTATATCTTAAATACCTACAGACTCAAGAAGGACAACATTGTCTTTATTTCTATAATTTCATTGTATATAATTATCCATAAGACTACATGTAATACAATATTGATTACTAGGTACTACCAATATGATCAGGAGTTAATATAACATCATTTAAATTTCCTTATGCTTAAATTAATTTTCAAATAGTAATGAAACTCATATTTGAGTCTGTCATCTGAGCAGAGTCTAGTGACAGCTTATTTAATCCTCATACTTGGGAGGCTGAGGCAGTAACTGCCGTGAATTGGAAACTAAGATCATCATCTAGCTTCCTCTATTAAAAAAATAAATCAACCTTTTAGTTAAAATGATGTGAAACCTTTTTACTAACATGTTTAACTTTTCCACATCTCAACTGTCTTGTGGGATTAGTAGATACATATATTCAACTTAAAATAACTCTTCTGAAGCAGTAGGTCTTTTAAGTGCTATTTTTAAAGTTTTGGAAAGTATAGCTCATTTATTATTTTTCTCTTTTCTTATGATTGACTCCCAACAGAAGAACTATAAGACTTTTATAATTTCAACTAAAGAGCTATTATTGCTTCAAAACAGCTTAATCATTAATTATATCCAACATCTCCTGAAATAAAACAATTCAAGTTTTACCAGTGGGATTTCTGAGTTGAACGATAGGCCAACTATTTGTTGGAAATTTTACTGTGTTATTATTAATCCTGAAAATGCTCTTGTTAGTAGATGAACTGCATAAAAGACTTTCTAATTGCCTTAAGTTCCATTAACGTATTTTAATGCTTCATTAAAGCTGACGGATGGTACACACCTTAGATTATACAGGTGCTGATTAGTTGTAAAAAACACTTACACCATGGAAGTGTCAGCTAAATAGAGTTCACATCTTAGGATATGTTAAGTCTGTGCCTGCAAAGAATAGATAAAGACATTCTTAGAGCTCTCTAGGGTATTATTTAAGAACCATTTTTATTATCATATTTTGTTGTATTTCCTTTAATGTGTGGAAATTTAAACTGGTAAAACTATGAAAGGACAGGTTCTTTTTAAAAAAAAAAACAAAACAAAACTAAAATTTATATTTAAAAGCTGAAAAACATTAAAATAAAGAATTAGATGGTAATTTTTATACTTTTATAAACATTGTAAAACATACATTTGACGTCAACAGTAAAGCACCTGCTTTATAATTAGGAACAAAGACAAACTTTTTACTATTTATGGTAATTGGCATCATGGCCAAAAATAAAATAGGATCGAGGCCAAAAAAATCATGGTTATGAAACCCTTTTTACAATATCAAGGTTTTCTCTAGAGTCCGATGATTTAGGATGCCATGGAAACCAGCAATCAATGACTAATATGCAATTAAGAATGTGTTACAGAGACTGCCCTTGAAATAGCTGTATCCAGTGTTCTGTTTTAATGTATGTTGCTTTGGTTATTGTTGTTTTATTGTTTCTTGAAATAGATGCTTGGTAATTTTGTCTTATACATTTTTGTGTTTTCAAATAAAATGCTAATAATTGTTTGTTAATGTTTATTACCACAGTATTTATGAGATTAAAATTAGGACTATTTATTTTAAATACATTGCACACTAAGAAAAGTCTGGATTAGCCAAGGACTGGAGTCACAAATGGCTGGAAGCTGCCTGAATAGTCATCAGGGAGGTTAATAATTCCTTCTTTTTTGGACTTGAGCCCATTGTTAGTTTGACAGTTTTGTAGTATTTATAAAGTCTGTTCTGCCATAGGGATCTTTAAATTTTTCTCACTCTGTGGAGCATCATGAACACTAGTGCATTGGGGGTGTCTTCAGGTAAGTTTCATGGTTGCTGAAGGTAAATATCAAACTGTTCTATCATGGCTTTGGAACTTCAGGGTAAAAATATTTCTGTAAGCTAGGTATGTCTTCAAACGTTTAGAATATCAGTAATGTCTTTAATTTACTCCTCAATTAGCACATATTAAGCAAATAAAATGACATTGAAGACATTGAAGTTTCTTTTTTTATTAATGTATTTTTTCACTTTATATCCCAATAGCCATCTCCTTCTTCTCCCAGTCTCCCCTCATACAGTTAATTTCCCCCATTCTCTACTCCCCTTCTCCTATGAGAAGGTTGAGGGACCGACCCATGGGCATCACCACTCTCTGGCCAGACATGGCAGCCCAGTCATGGAAACGAGATCCACAAACAGAAAACTAGTTAAGAAACAGCCCCTGCTCCTGGAGGGAATAACCAGCCAATGATTAGCCCAAATTGAAAGCCATTCTATGGGCAAAAAGGAATCTCTGACACTACTAATGATACTCTGTTATGCTTGTAGACAGGAGCCTAACATTACTCTCTTTTGAAAGGCTCCACCCAGCAGCCTATGGAAACATGCAAAAACCCACAGACAACTATTAGATGGAACTCTGTGGTCTTCTGCAAGAGTCAGAGGTCAGCTTGAGGGATCCAAAGATGATAGCAACTCCACAGAAAGGCCAACAGAGTCAACTTACATGGATTTTTAGAGTCCCCCAGTGACTGAATAATCAACCAAAGAACAACAATGGGCTGGACATAAGCCTTCTGCACATATGTAACTTATGTGCTTCTTGATCTTCACACATGTCCCCCAACAACTGAAGATACATTTTTTAATAATAATCAGTACAAAGTTCCTTGAAATATAAAATAAAAATGAGGACATAATACAATTTGGGAAAAAAAAAAGTGAAATGAAAAGTAAATTGGGAAATACTGGGAGCCAAAAAAATAATAATAATAATAATAATAATGTAAACAAATCGTAGAATGAGGGGAGCAAGAAATAGAAGCACAAGGGATGGTTTAAAAGAACTGAAGTGTGCATGAAGAAGATACATGGGAGCATATAGTGTTGCAATTTCAGGGAAATCTAGTAGCAGATAATGGAACACATAAAATATGACTAAAATGAATAATACTGAGAAATGAAGTGTTAAGTAGAGATGAGAACAAGAGGGTTGGGTCAGTTACCATAAACTGTGGGTGAATAAAGTTATTTTATGAAACCACATTAAATCTATAAACTAGTTACATTAAATATGCATATATATACATATACATACATATACATATACAGATATGTGTGTACATATATAGAAACAGAGATAGATAGAAGGATGGATGGATAGATAGATGGATAGATAGATAGATGATAGATAGATAGATAGATAGAGATGGATGGATGGATGGATGGATAGATAGATGGATGGATAGATAGATATACAGATGATAGATAAAGAATTAGCATAGATGGATTCCACATTAGTATACCTGGTGTTTTTAAGAATATGTGAACCACTAAGTGAAGAACTCAATGACAAGCATGTATGCTCTAGGGAACAGCAAGAGTAAAGACTATTATCATTATTCTTGCTAGTGACCATAACTGGGTGATAAGATCCTGCTCTTACAACAACACATATTTTGGTTGAAGAACTTAGAGAAATCTGCCTTGAAGCAACCAAAAAGTTCTTTCCCTACTAACTAACTTTCAAAGTTCTGGAAGATGCTATTTTGGTGGATAAGGATGAAGACATCAGTGGTTTTACCTATCATTTGACCTGGAATATAACAACAATGATCTACCAAGAATAAGGTGTTGTCAGGTAAAATAGTGATAAAACTGTTTATAGGGTTACTATCTACTCTTTTGATTGGATTTGATACATGGACAAGAGGGAATTAATCCATGCTTAGTATTGTAAATATGGTCAAAAAGTATTGTAAATATGGTCTAAACCCATGGCTAATTAAGGCTTAGACCTTAGAAGAGAACATGGTGAGGTTTTGTTTTGTTTTGTTTTTGTTTTTGTTTTTAAAGGTTTATGTTTGCAAACTCCCTTCTAAGCCCTCAACTTTATGGATATATATTTGTGCTGCTTCCAGCCTTGGTTAGATGAATTTCAATTTGTAGCAAGTAGTGATTAATGCAGAAACTGTTCAAGGTATTAGGATAAGAAACCATTGTGCTCAGCTATAAATGAGACAGGACATTTATAGAAAGTCCATGCTTCAAATCCGAAGGGGACTTTGGGGATGAGGGCAGAAAACTGACGAGTCTAAAGATTGGAGGAGTGCCATCAAATGCTGTAATATGGACATGGGATGGCTCTTAACCACATGAGCTCATAGTAACCATGGTAAACTCATAAAATGGGCAATTATAAGGAAAGAAAGAATTTGTAGCATACAGAGGATCCTGAAGTTTCAGCTCTAGCAAAACAAACAAACAAACAAACAAACAAAACTCTTGGAAATGGATGTATACAGAAATTAGAAATAAAAGTCATTGCAGGGAAGTTTGGCAACTGGTAGATTGCAAATGTCCCATATGATATGACTCCACACCCATGGGTAGCTCCAGATGCATTTGGGAGCTTAAATATAGAATAAATAATATAATATGAGAGAGTATGCATTAATTTGAGATGAATGGTGATGAGGAATTTTATGGGCACTTACAGGGGATTTGAGTACTGAAGTAAATTCAACACATGTATGAGGTTTTTCAAAGGATAAATAGAAAAGTAAAATGAGGATAAATATAAGTCTGAGAATGACAGCAACAGGTGATAATTATAAACCAGATATAACATGTAGAGCAGATTATCAGATCTTTAGTCAGTATTCAATAATAGTTGGATGGAATTCTTACTGCTCTCCAATGTTTACCTTAAGGGAATTATCGAAAAAATAAAATACTCTGTTATTTCTAAATAAGAGAAACAATTTTTGGAAGATGAATGTAGAATATATTTAGAAATTTAGTAAGATCTTACTCATATACTTATAAGTACATATTGTTATTGATTATACAGTTTTTTCAAAAATGAAATAAATTCAGTATTCATGAATATATACATGTTGGCATTTTGATGTGTTTTGGGAAGAAGAAAAAGGACACTAAGCATGAGTAGCAAATTAGCATTTCTATAACTTCATTATCTAAAATAACCACTTGTTTTATAATGAATACTTACATACCATGTATTCATCATGCAATTTTGTTATTAAAAATTCTAATGTCAAATGCAGAAACCGTATGTTCACTAAAACATAGCATCTTTAAAGATAATTACATATTTAATTTGACTGCAATCTACCTTTTGTTCTTTCCCTTTTTACTTTTTCATTTTTACTTTTCTGGTAAATAAAAAAAAATATGTTTAAAATATGTTCAATGGCCATAAAGTAGTATGCCTTTGGGACTCATAAATGTGTTTGAGAATGCTAACAACTGCTTCTGAATTCTTTCTGTTACGATATTTGTAGCCAGCTTGTTGGGGACATAGGAGACTTTTTTCATTACATGTAGCTTTGTCTCATTATTGAAGGCAGGTCTTGGCTCTTTTATACTTTTATTGCCTTTTTACTTTGCAGGAACTAAAAGGCAGAAACATTTCCCAGACTGTTTTTCTATCCATGAAAGGAATATGTTGCTTGAGATTTTTATAGGAAGGGATAATAAGCAGGAATTACATTTTGACAGTGGATGTCAGTACCTTCCATTTTTGTATATCACCACGAGACTGGCAAGAATAGGCAGCTTTGTCTTTGACTTGTCCCCCACCTTCATGTTACAGAAATGTGCAAGAACCATTGTTGCTGTCATCTCATTTCTTCACACTCAAGTGTAGAAACCCACACTTATGTGTTTCCACATTCACCAAAATCTTTTGAGACTATATTTATCTCCATAAAAATCTATCATCTTTGAAGCCTTCCTTCTAATTTACTTCTTTTTTTTCCTGTATAAAATCTACACTTGAAAGTCATAATGTACAATTCTAAGGCTATGACAAGACAGATGAAAAATGTTATGAAGATTTAGAGACCATTGAACCCTGACTAATGCAACAAATATTTCCTTTTTAAATTAAGTAGATATTTATTAAAAATGACAAAGATTAATGCTCCAATTATTCTAGAAAAAAGAAAGTCAATGTCCTGAAGAGGTGGCTGAACAATTAAGAGCAGTGTTGTTCTTGCATGGGACTGAGGTTCAGTTCCCAGCATGCACACAGCAAGCAGCTCACAGTCATCAATAACTCCAGTTTCGTGGGACCAAATGCCTTAAGAGCTGCTCAACAAGAGGAATGTCAGGCCTGTTATTGGAAACCTAGATAACTACTTGCTTCTACTATGTTTATTAACTACAATCCAGAAGCTATTGCTACAATATAACATTAACTGGATTAATTTAGAAAGTATTGAGTATGATGGTAAAATAAAATGTGAACTTGTAAGCTAAATCAAACATGATTCTTCACATCTTAATATTACAGATAATCCATTTATTTGATGAAAAGGTAGATAATCGACTGCATTAATTAGGATATCTACATTTGTGATAAAACATCATGACCAAAACTCACCTATGGTAAATGATTTATTTAGTCTTACACTTTCTCCATCAAAATGTGTCTGGGATGTCACAGATGTAGAAAATGAAACTGAAGTCTAAGAAGTGTCCCACTTACTGACTTGCTCCTCAAAGTTGGCTTAGCCTAATTTCTTCTACAAATTCAGACCATCTTCCAAGTGTACTCCAAGAAGATGGGTTACACTAACATCAAATATTAATTTTCAAAACATTCCATATTGATTTACCTGCAGGAAAGTTGTTAAAAATATTATATCATGTGAAATACCACTTCCCAGAGTTCTTAACGTGTGCTAAACTGACAATAAACTAGCCAGGACCCTTTTATTGTATAAAAGGTGAAGTCAATAGCCCAATCCTAATCAGTCAATTCTCTCATAATTGCAGATGATAATGAGCATACATCTATAAATTTGAACATTTATTACTTATAAAAGTTAAAATCATCTTATAAGAACATGTAAGTATAGTCTTCAACCCTCATCTAGGAGATTTCTCTTTGGAAAAAACATAGAACTTTACATAAACCTTCAACCAAGCAAAATCCAGAGTTATGAAATCCAGTCCCAAGTGAAACACATACACATATATCATATACATACATATATATGATGTACAAGCATATGTCAGCTCAGGCATCTAAGGATTAGAGATTAATGGAAAAAGATTGTGTGGAAAGATTTTAAGAACCAGAGAAATAGAGAATTGGAAGCAAAAATTTGTCTTTTAGTAATGATGGAAGCCACATTTATAAAGTCTTAACAATATGATTGTCTAAATGTGTTTTCAATAAAGACAACAACAAAAAGTGTATGGGGATGGGTTGAAATGTAAGAAGAAGCTCAGGAGGAATCACTCTTACACAAAGAACTACAGGAAATTAAGGAATACTAAGAAGAGGAGAAAGTATTAACCGGGAAAGAGGACACCAATTGTTTACCCAATACCCAATGGTCATCCTGACTATGTACATAAAAGTTATCTCAAGTTCTATTATATGTATTGAGCAAGTATTATTATGCTTATGGTTTAGAATATATATATGTGTGTGTGTGTGTGTGTGTGTGTGTGTGTGTTTGTGTGTGTGTGACAGTAATTAATAAAAGATGAGGCCATGAATTTGAAAAAAAGCAAAACGGGATATATACAAGGCATTATAGGAGGCATTAGAGAGAAGGAAAGTGATGTAGTTACAATCTAAGATTAAAAAACAAAAACAAAATAACAAAAGAAATAATAAGAATCATGTCATTCCATTTCTCCATATTCATAAAAATGTCCATGTTAACAGTACATTAAATTCATCCATAATTTGGCATGCAACCTATTATGAAGCATTCTAAGAATTTTTTTCATTATTCAATCATATGGAAGTGGAAAATATTCATGAGGTAAATATTTTCTAATTAAATGTTACTCTGAGTCCTAATTTTAAAACATAGTCTGCATTTTCTTCTCTTTTGAGCCATAAGATTTTTTTTCTCTATGCCTACATAAATATTGAATTTAATTCTATTTTACCTTTTTCAAATGCATGAAGATCTCATTCTTGATATTTCAAGAAGAAATAATTTATATGTAAGAATTGCCTTTTATACTTATTGTTTGGCCACAGTTTAAACCACCATAGATACAGCAAAATCAGTAATGTATAGAGAAAACGATCTTTGAGCAACCATTACCACACGGTAAGTGGATAACATAAAGCTTATGAATGATGTTCTGAACCCCTATAAATGGAGGTGCTTGGACTATTGATATAATACATCTTTGATTGAGGTATTCATAAACTTCAGAGTATCTTCAAAACATATTTTCACTGGCATGGGATATAATATTTTTTGGATGAATTTTGTGGAAAATCTCTTTAGCAATAAGCCATTATTTCTTCAATTTTCTTGAAGAACATTTAAGGCCTTCTTAACATAGTAACACAAACAACAATATTACTCAACTTGAACTATTGTCAATATATTAGAAAGAGCTTAAGGGATGTATTATCCCAAGAAAAAGAAGATATATGAAATAGCAAATGGTAAAGGGGTCTCATGAGAACAGCCAAACAACCCAGAGGGTTGCAGAGATGTGCCTCCACAAATGGAACATGTCCCCTTGCTTAAGATAAGGTTACTGCCAATGGTACACTTTCTTCAACAATCCCAAACCTCTTAATCCTTCTAATCTTATCAATGAAATCTACTCCCTGATGACTAAACATTCAAGTATAGCTGCCTACGGTAGCCATTCTTACTGCAACAACCACACTTAGCAATAGACCTCTGATTTACAATGGCGTCCTCTTTGTAAGATGTGCTAGGTAAATGGTAGAACAAGGTTTGTGGGAGTAACCAAACAATATCTAACTAGACCAAAGGCCCAGTTGAGGATATGGGAACAATATCTAAGAATGTTTGAGTAACCAAGATCATGAGACTAGATAGACCAGGGATCTAAGGGAAATCTAAATACTACTGTTATAAAAACAAAATATAACTAGTAACAACAACAAGGAAAATATAATGCACCACTAAAATGATTCCTCATGACCTTCATCCTTACTCTTAGATCATTGTCTTGCTCAACAGTCATCAGAAAAGTAATCTCATATAGCAATGAAAACGAATATGGAGACCCACAGCAAGACATTATTCAGAGATCAAGAAACACTATAGCACTCATCTCTAAGAGGAATTTCCCCATTAAATCATTCCCTTCAGGACTCAGAGAATCCCACAGGACAGAAAACTTAAGAGTGTAAGAGCCAGAGGGAGTAAATGAAATCAAGAAAGCAGCAAGGTCCTCCAAATCTTCTGATATGTGCCACATATAAAACTGAGGTAGCATCCACTGGACTAAGAAGAATCTGCACCAGTAAAAGCCCTAGAAATGAAAGAAGTAGATACATCCCCCCATTCCTGACCTATTATCTCCAATTTCTAACTACTTGCAAATGAAAATTTAGTTTCCTACAATGAAGACTCAGTGGGAATACAACTACTTTTAAGGTTATGCTGAATGCCAAGAAGCAGATGGCCAACATAACATAAAGTCAAGGGCATTTTAAGAGGTTACCCAATTACCCAAAATGCCTTGTCCAAGTTCTCCTTGTTCTTTTTAAAAATTATCTCATTATATATTATTTTATTATTTTAATTAATTAATTAATTGATTGATTGATTGATTAAATTTATTTGCATATTTTTTCTTCTCTTTGTTTCCCCTACATATCTTTTGAGTATATATTATGGCTCCTAGTTTAATGCTCTTAAGCGAGTCTCTGAATGAATGGAATGTTTGGCACCTGCTTCTTTTGCCTTCTTTTTGGTTCTTTCTCTTCTCTTTATTTGGTCCATTTCAGAAGTATTACTTTTTGTTCTATCCTATTTTATTTTATTCTAAAAAGAAAGACACATTAAGTTAAGTAAAATTTTTCATTTATGTTATATATAGAAGGCGACCAAATCCTGGAAGATGGTGCAATTCATTTTTTGTTTGTTCATTTAATCATGTATGTTTGTGTAATAGGTGATGACTGTTAGCAGTATTGTGTAAAGTTGCTGCTATAGAACACACTTTTACCTTTAGTTTATCCTAGACTTCTTTCATTGTTTGCTATTAAAATACAGTAACAAGAGCTTGCCTTCACTTTCTTCCTATATATGCTCCCCTATATATGCCTTCCTCTCTCATTCATGGCTTCTTTACCCATTAATTGCTGTTACATGCTAATATGTATATGCAATACGTATATATTACTAAAGAACCTACTCAGTCTGGATAATATTCCCACTATAAACATTTTTCAGGGCTGACTATTTGATATGAGGCAATTAATTGGTGTGTTTTTTCCTGGAGGGTTATTTCTCTCAGCATTCCTTAGTTGTCTTGACGTGTGGTCGAGTGCTAATGTGCTTTCACCGTCTACATTGTCACATCAATTGCTGCTGCTGTTGAACAGCTGATGCTTGGGAAGTCATGTTAGAGAAACTTTATGGATATGGTTTCTGTCATTACTAGAAAATATTATTTTGCAGCGAACTCCTTGCTCCTGTTTCTTACAGTCTTTTGCTCCTTATTCTATAGTTGTTCCTTGAGAAAGTAGATCTAGTAGTTGTTGTATACATGTATGTATTGGGACTGAGCTCCACAGCTCTGCATTTCCATTGGCTGTATTTTTTTTTTTTTTGAAATGGTCTCCCTCTGTTGCAAGGAAAAGTGTCCTTGATATGAGTTGATAACAAAACTTATGTGTGCGTATAATGATGGATGTTTAGAATTAGTTAGGAATTTTGTTGGTTGGTAAAGGGTGGCTGCAGGTTCTTCTCTAAAACCCATAACTTCACTAAGCAAGGGTGTTGGCTAAGTTTGCAATACCAGGAATATTTTCCCTCTTCTTTAATGAATATTAAACCCAATGAGAGTGCTTTTTTTTCAACCTACGTCCAAGATATGATGCCACTTTAAAATCATCTAATTGAGTAGTTGGCTAAAGGACACCCGTGGAAAAATCTGACCAACATAGTAAATTTCTAAAGATATTGTTTGTTCTCCACAAACTAATGTTAAGGCCCTAGTACTGAAGACAACACCTACATAACTCATTAAACACAGAGAAGCTAAGCTGGTAACTAACTAGAGCTTTCCTTCCTACTAACAGGTGTTCCTGGTAGCGGAAAGTACTCCACCAGAGGAGAAATTAACACCAACTCAGTTCTGATGTATGACATGCTGGTACAATAGAGGTGGAACTATTGTGAGAGTAACTAATTACTACCTAATTGGTTTTAAGTTCCACTCTATTATGTGGAACCCACTCCTGAAACTCTTCAGGAGACCAAACATCCAATACTAGGTAGGTACAGAACCTAGAGGACCACCAAATACTGTTTTGCTGAAGGAACAGAGCAATAAAATAACTCCTAATCTCATTTTGCAATACCCATAGATTAGAACATGCTTAGCTATCCAAAAGGAAGCTGTCTCCTGCAGTAGATGGACCTAAATACAGAGACCCACAGTGAGATCAGATGAAGACTGAGAGACAATAGATCACTTACTCCTAAAATGGAATGACTTTATCAAATCTCTTTCCACCAGGTTCCCACAGAACACTTCAAAAAGGAAAAAGAAAGAGTCAGAGGGGATGGATGGTATGAAGAAAAGTAGGCCATCTAGACACAACAGGACTGATACACGTAAGAACTCACAGAGACTATGGCAGCATACATGGGACAGTATAAGTCCAAACAAGATGGTGTCCAGGCACTGGGATGGAGAATTAGACAGGAGGTCTAATCTGCAACCAAGAAGCTATCTTTAATTACCAACCATTCACAAATAACAGTTTGGTTTCTCAAAGGACATCTCACTGTGTATGAAAACTACAGTTATAGACCTCATGCTTGTTGCTTAGCTTGCTTGTTATATTGCTTTGCTTGGCATTTTTTTTAACCTTACTGATCTTTCACTGGTATATATTATGGATAATATATGCTATATATTTTGGATCCTAATTTAGTGTATATATCCTTTCTTCTTATTTTTTTCTTCTATTTATTTTGTTAGCTCATTCATTTTTTCTTGTTTATTTGTATTTTTATTGACCATTTTTGTAAGAGAGAGGAGATAGAAGGGTGGGGAGATAGAGAAGAACATACAGAAGATGAGAAGGCGAACCTGTGATAAGAATATATTGTAGGTTAAAAAAATATTTTTAACAAAAAATATATATGTCAAATTATAAGATTATAATATCAAATTATAAAAAATAAGAATGTTTTAAAAAGTTGGAAATTAATTCAGTGTAAAAAACAACCATCACTTCCTGAGCCACAGTATATGAAACTGAGAGGAATGAGTATTACCTCAGTTATTATTCTTTCTCTGTGCCAAAATATGGGCCGTTACATCTTTCTTCTTAGGAAATAAATAGTAACAACAGTTGTTAAGCAGCTTTTTAATTTCATTAAAGAGTTCATTAAGTACCAAACTGACTCACAGAATTCTGACTCTGAAGGAATAAATTCAAAATGACAAAGATAAAATATAGCTAGCAAAAGTATTAAGCCTAAGAGAGTTTATTTATCCTTAGGTTTCTTTTCTTCTATTCAATAGTCCTAGACATATATTTTAAATACAGCATTGTTGCCAGTGATAAAGCTTATGAGGAATGATGTCTAAATATTCATCTAACCCTAAACAAATGTTTCTTTATAAATGAATCCTTACAAATACCCGCTTTATATGTAAAATTAACTATGTGTAGACTAGTATGAACATGGTAAACTATTAACTAAGGCCAATACCACATTTATTGTGGGAATTATTTATAATACACAATACCAGTGCTCTGTTAGCCATACTTGTGTATAGCATTCAGTATGTCTATTCTGCTTACTTCTGATAAAGTTTACACAAATAATAAACACTACCTTCTATTTGTAGTGTATAATTTTTATAATGTGTTTCTAATTGGTTCCATTATTATCTAAATATTTGTCTTTTTAAAAAATTCATATTGGAAACATTTATTTATTTATTTATTTATTTATTTATTTATTTATTTATTGGATATTTTATGTATTTACATTTCAAATGTTTCCCCCTTTCCTGGTTTTCCCTCTGGAACCCCACTATCCAGTTCCCTCACTCCCTGCTTCAATGAGGATGCTCCACCTCCCACCCACTCACTCTCAACCACATTGCTCTGGCATTCCACCACAATGGTGAATAGAGCCTTCACAGGACCCAGGGCATCTCCTCCTATTGATGCCAGACAATGCCATCCTCTACTACATAGGTGGATGGAGCCATGTATCCATCCATGTGTACTCTTTGGTTGGTGTTTAGTCATTGGGAGCTCTGGGGGAGGGGGAGTGTCTGGTTGGTTGATGCTGTTGTTCATCCTATGATGTGTGAACCCCTTCAGCTCCTTCATCCTTTCTCTAACTCCTCCATCAGGGTCCCCATGCTCAGTCCAATGGTTGGCTATGAGCATCCACCTCTGTATTTGTCAGGCTCTGGCAGAGCCTCTCAGGAGACAGCTATAACAGTGCTTCTGTCAGCAAGCACTTCTTGACATCTTCAACAGTATCTGGGTTTGGTGTCTGTATGTGGGATGGATCTCCAAGTGTGTCAGTCTCTGGATGGCCTTTTCTTCAGTCACTGCTCCACATTTTGTCCCCATATTTCTTTTAGACAGGAGTATTCTGGATTAAAAAATTGGAGATGAGTGGATGGCCCCATCCCCCAACTGGGGGCTTTGCCTAACCTCTGGATATGGTCTCTACATGATTTCCATCCCCTACGTTGGACATTTCAGCTAATATCATACCTGTTGTGTCCTGGGAGCCTCTTGCTTTCCTGGTATCTGGGACTTGCTGATGGTTACCCCGAGTTCCTCATTCCCCATTCTACATACCTCTATTCAATTTCCTGACCCTCTGTATATCATCCCCATCTCCTCCCATACCTGCTCCTGCCCCCTTTATTCTCATCACCCTCCTTTCTTCCTCCTAAGTTTCTTCCACCCTCTCCCTCCCAAGAGTATTTTGCTCCTCGTTCTAAGAAGACTGAAGCATCCATATTTTAGTCTTCCTTCTTCTTGAGCTTCATGTGGTCTGTGAATTGTATCTTAGGTATTTGGATCTTTTGGGCTAATATCCACTTATCAGTGAGTGGGTTACCTCACTCAGGGTGATATTTTATAGTTCCATCCATTTGCCTAAGAATTTCATGTAGTCATTGTTTTTAATGGATGAGCATTGTGTAAATGTGCCATATTTTCTGTATCCATTACTCTGTTGAAGGACATCTGGGTTCTTTTCAGCTTCTGGCTATTATAAATAAGGCTTCTCTAGCATGTGTCCTTGTTACATGATGGGGCATGTTTTGGGTATATACCCAGGAATGGTATAGCTGGGTCCTCCAGTAATACTATGTCCAATTTTCTGAGGAACAGACAGATTTCCAGAGTGGTTGTACCAGCTTGCAATCCTACCAACAATGGGAGAATGTTCCTCTTTCTTCATATCCTCAACTACATTTGTTGTTGCCTGAGTTTTTGATCTTAGCCATTCTGCCTGGTATGAGGTAGAATCTCAGAGCTAGATTAGACAACCTTTTAGGAGAAAAGGGTCTGAAAATCAGTCAAAATACTCGAGATGGCCCCTGCTCCCATTGTTAGGAGTTTCACAAGAACACCAAGTTATACTACTAAAAAAGATATTCAAAGAACTTAAGTCAGATCTACACTTACCATCTTGTATAGCCAGGCATACTTCAGGGGGTGTGATGTGGTTGCATTTGGTCAAATGATGGCTAATGGCATTCCATTGAGATTCTTAAACCAACCAGTTTGACAGAGGGTCACTTTCCAAAAGCTACAATGGGTCTCCATTGTTGGGGACCCATGCCTGACACTGCCTGGATGGCAAGAAACAGGAAATTAGGTAGATAAAGGACCTATGGCTAAACACAACCGGCTAAAAGAAAACTCAGTGAAATGATTTCTAATGATATTTCACTATACTAATAGATTGATGTCTTGTCATATAGTCAACAGAAAGGCTTTCTCCAGAAGCAGATAGGAGCAGGTCCAGAGACCTGCCAGACAGTATGCAGAGAAAGAGTCCAAATTGGGGGTCTCTATGCAGTCACTCCCATCACAGTTTAAGGGGCCACAGAAGAGGTGAAGGAAAGATTGTAAGAGTCATAGGGTATGGAGGATACCAGGGAGACAATTTCCACTGAGTCAACTAAATGGAGCTCACATAGGCTCACAAAGACTGAAGTAGCAAGCACAGGCTCTGCATGGATCTGTATCATGTTCTCTGCATATATGCTGTGGCTGTTATCATTATGGTTTTCTGGGTTCCCTAGCACTAAGAGCTTCTGTTGCTCTCACTCTTTTGCCTGATTTTGGGACTTTTTTCCTATTGCCCATAGCCACCCATAATGTGAAGGTTTATTATGCCTTTTCTTATTATATCTTGTTTGATGTGTTTGGTTGTTATTTCTTTGAGGCCTGCCTTTTTCTGAAGGATAATGGAGGTGGAATGAATGGTGGGGATTTGAAGGAGTGGAGATAGGGGAAACCATAGTCCAAATGTATTGTATGAGAGAAGAATCTATTTTCAATTTAAAAAGAAAAAAGAAATTGACTTGTAGTTATCACAGTGGAAAACTTACTAGTAATAAAGAAGTATAAATTCTACCAAATACTAAAGCTCATTTCATTCCTGTTTCTCCTTATAGGACAAGATGAAAAAGAGAAGTTTTCCACAGAACTTAACAGTATTAATTTAGGAAAAATCAGATGTTACTAGATTCCTGGGATGAATATGGGCAAATGTATCCAGTAGTCTTTGTGCATAAGTGAGTTTGTGACCACAGGTTACTGCTCATCAGTAATAAAGGGTATGAAAAGTAGTAGAGACAACCAGAAAGATTCTTCTCCATTGATGATATATGAAAGCAGAGAAGAGATGACCAACTACCATTAATGCTCTTGTACAAAATGGCTAGGTTTTTATTTTATTCCTTCTTTTATACCAAGTCTTACAAATGCCATAAAAATGACAAAGCATTTCTCATTTTACCAAAATGTACTGGAGAAAATGGAATAAAATCTACTCATTTCGTAAGTGAGTTGAGAAACCTTCGTTGAAGTTCCACCAGTATCAAAGATCAGCTTATTATGGAGAAAGGCAAAGAGTTTATTTGCATTTGTAGAGATGAATTAAGTAATGTATTCGATCTAAGATCTGTTAATAAGACTCAATGTTACATAGCATAGGCAGAGAAAGAATAGGCTCTGTTGTCCAAATTTAAGAGTGAATACTTGGCAATGATTATTTTCCATGGGTCAGAGTAGAAAGTGAAAGACTGTCCAGACTCTACCTCAGAACTACAAAGATTGAGAAGCCACCTAAGGGCCATATCCTAACAAGGTCTGGTGGTGGAGGTTGATATGGAAGAGCCTGTACATACCAAGGGAGTGTGTTATATCCATTGAAGGCTTTGAAGAATGCAATGAACAGAAGACCATGCAAATGAGATCTAACAATGGCCCACCTCCCCACACCTGCCTCGCCACCCTAGTATTCTACTATACTGGGGCATCAAGCCTTCACAGGACCAAGGACCTCCCCAACCACTGATGCCAGATAAGGCCCCTTCAATTCCTTCAGTCCTTCCCATAATCTCCTCCATTGGGGTCCCTGTGCTCAGTCCAATGGTTGGCTGTGAGCATAGCATCTACATCTGTATTGGTTAGGATCTGGCAGAACTTCTCAAGAGACAGCTGTATCAGGCCCCTGTGAGCAAGCACTTCTTGGCATTCACAGTAGTGTCTGGGTTTGGTGTCTGCATGTGGAATGGATTCACAGGTGAGGCAGTCTCTGGATGGCCTTTCCTTCAGATTTTGTTCCACTCTTTGTCCCTGTATTTTGTTTAGACAGGAGCAATTCTAGAGTTTCTGTCTGGACAGAATTAAACTGAGCTTCTGATATGGGGTTTCTGCAAGATGTAAATAAGAACTAAGAGCTGACTGGACAGCTTGCATAAATGCACTTGCATGTTGGTGTTATTAACACCAGCACTGTGAGGATGGGAATATGAGTTTATTACTGGCTATTAGAGGGAACAACTCTTTCCTTTCCAGGGGGAGGGGTGGTCCTTTCATTGTGGTATAATGGTGTATAAATGGTATACATTTATAAAGTGGTAGGCATTTTACCAGGATTCAAGTACCAGGAGACAGGCTAGCTGGAGCTGTCTTCATTTACATGATACATGAATAGATATCATAAATGCTTTGAATACATTTGTAAAGATGGTATTTAGAGATTCAATAATAAATCTACACAGCAGCATATTAGAAAACACCAAATCAAAGTTACTTCCTACACTCAGTAGTACCTTTTGTATTTATACTTTTCAGAAATCAAAGCTTACAAATCAGTTGTTTACCTATTCATTTCATTACATCCAATGTGATATAGATTTTCTTTAAACAAGTATGTCTTCATTTTTACAGATTTCCTTCTGGATATTTAGCATAATCCCACTCTGACTCAGGCATACCATATGCTTAATTGTTCTCAATACGTCCTATTATTATGTACTATATTAACCAAACAAATTCATATATAGATATATCTTTGAGGCAGAAAGTATAAATCATTAAGTTCGTAGGTTTGCTTTGGGTAAGAATTTTTGCATGTGACTTTAATTATTATGTAGCTATGAGAATATTCAAAAGTTCCACTAGCTAATTTTATTATCTCATAACAATATATGTGACAAATTAAATCTTTTAAAGTTTTATCAAATATTTATGGTAAGTAATGAAAGGACTATAGACAATATTATTTATTTATTTATATAATTTTATTACTTTATTTATCCTAACAAATGCTTATTTCAAATCTATTCTGAAGTTTATTAAAATTTTAATTTTTTATCTATAATTTGATATTTTATATTTAAAGCTTTTACATAAAATTTGCATCAGTTGTTTCTTTTTATATTCTTTCTTACTTGATTTGTCTCAATATTTTAGATGTTGATGTAGATTCTGGACTACAGTATACAATGTATATTGCAATAAATGTCAGATTGTAAGATTATGTGACTCTTTAAAAAGTGAACTTTGGGGATAGGCATGGTGGTACACACCTATAAACTCAGTGCTTGTCAGGCAGTGTTGGGTAGATTTTTCTGAGTTAAACACCATCCTGTTCATAAAAAAGCTAGTCAAAACTACATAGATATATAAAAAGGAAGTCAAGATTTTTTTTTTTCTTATGAGATGATTCAGGAGCTAAATCACATGACATTAGACCTCACCCCCTGAGTTTTCAGTTATTCAATTCCAGAAACCCACAAGGTGGAAGGGGAGGATGTACTCTTGCATGTTGTTCACACAGGCACTGCAGCATGTACATTCCTGAGTACATACACACTCACTCACACACATGTACATATAGTAAAATACTTTTTAAAATGAAAACTGAAATGTACAGTTTCATTGTTTGAAGATGACCTAATTATCACGTCACTCATTTCCAAATTCTGGAACCACTCACATTGCTAATCTACTCAAGAATTCTCAGTGTGTGTTCTTAATAGTTATTCCTAAGACCAACTACCAGTCTTTATTCTCTATGTCTGTCACATTCTTACAACTAGATGGTTTAGTGGTGCCTTCTAAATGGTTTATTTTCGAGAACTGCAATAACGTTCTTGATGTTCTATGTTTATCACTGTGTACTCTCATCATGGCTATAGAACACTGATGACCACAGTGTGCATATCAATGTCCATAGGGATATATGTGCATGTGCCTACATTCTATTATTTACAGTAAAAGTGTGACTGACAAGGAAACCTATTTATTTTTCTTAAAGAAACACCTTATGAACCAAGACTGTTAGAGGAAAAATAGTGAACATGAAATAATCAAAACATGTACTATAGCTGTAATGCTTTCAATGTTTTCAACTTGGCTCTTTAGTAGGTACATATTTATACTTCTGAGATATTCTCAACAAAGTAGCAGAAGGTTGAAATCACCACTCTACTTTATATTTTTTCTTATGTGTTAAAAGTGTATGAGATTGGAAATGAATCTTTAGATCTCTGTTGGATTCAAGCACATAGAAAGCTGCCATATAAATTCAAAATAGTCTTGCCATGTGAGAGCTCATACTGGTTATTCCATCCATCAGAGGAAACCCCTTTAGCATTATTTAAGAATGTGATCAGTCAACTGGACGCTTTTTATTGTGTACTCAGTAACCACCTGCAGTCGATAAAACGGTACTCATTGGCCTATATCTGCAGAAGTACACTGGTCACGTGTGTTTTGGAATAGATTTGGTTTTATGCCTGCATGCACCTGTTTACCCATGTCCAAACAAGGTCATGGTCACATGGACTGAGGGAGGCAGGAAATAAAATATGCATCACACCTGCAGAAAAACACACTTGTATTTTAATCTATACTTGCTTTCGGATGACTATCTACTCTGTTCAAAGAAGACATGACAATAAATGTACACCCACAGCTTCAACTTGAGAAATAAAATGAGAAGTATCAAAAAAGTCTCCACACACATTTATTTCATGAAAATATAAGTTTAAATTATGGTTTCAAAACAACATCATAAATTGTTTTAGGGATTACTGTGATTCAATACAAATGAAATCACAGCTGGCATGGATACAGACTGCTGTGGAGAATCGCTCTGCCCAAGGGTACCACTATCACTTGGTCCAGGGTTATTTAAAACAAAGTCCAAAAGGGCTAGTGAAAAATGTAATGAATATCAAAAATGAATAAAATAGAGAAAAAACTATCAGTACTGTTTGAAAACTACAAAATCCATTTAAGTAATGACAGTCCAATTTCCAAATATCAGCCGGTATCTTACAAAATAGCTCAGCATGGCTTCTCTTCTTTTTAGCTAGGTTTCTGTGTCTAACTGAGTTTAGGATTGCTGGCTAGTCTGGAGATGTAAAGAGGAATTTCAACTATCAGAAAGTCCTACAGTAAAAAATAAGGATGAGCAACTGCTTGTTTGATTTTAAGAAACATCTGACCTCAATAATTACCAAAATGTTCAATTAATATATGAATAAATAAACATATACATGTGAAAATGAATCAAGAAAACTAAATATCTTCCCTTTCACCATGGAAAGACTTAGTTTAAAAGCAAAAGGATGAACTTGGCATCCTCAACTGAATAAGTGAGATCTAAATCACATATTTCTTCCTGGATTTAAAGGACTTTTAGGGCATTGCTTTTCAAATCTAGCCTCTATAGGACCAATATCAGCATTCCTGGACAGGTTGGTAGCTATAGAAAAAAGCTATATCAACCCCAGGCTCACTAAATCATGATCTTCATTTTAATCAAATCCCCTCGATACCTTTGCTCATTATTTTCACAGATAATTGGAATATATCAGTAAATAAATACTAGAAAAATAAAAAAACAAAAATAAATGCATAGAATGATTATAGAGAAGAATTTTGGTTAACTAGATCTCCAAAATCTCTTAAATTGGAAAGGTGGAAAGAGTAATATCAAATTCACCATAAGATATAACATCAAATACCACTTAGGGCATGTTACTAATAACAATGCTAGAAACAAGAAATGAGGAGCAGCTTTAAGATAAAATAAGTTTCTAAATGCTGAATTCTATTTTATACTCCTACCAATCAATGTAAATCTATAAACATTCTATAAAACAAGATTTTTAAATTATTTGTATTCTATTGTACAGTAAATAAAGCATTGTTTATCCAAAGATGTCTATGCACAAGTCCCTCTAGCTTATGAATTTTACTTAACAAAGAGAAGGACTTTTCTGATATAATTCAGGTTCTAATTCTTCAAAGGAAGAGTACATACCTGATTTCAGAAGCAGTGAGCTACCTGTGAGAACAGAGATTAGCTCACAAATGCAAGGGAGCCTCTGGTTTCTGAACAGCCAATAAATAGGGATACCAGTCATGTAATCACAAGAATTTAAGTTCTGGTGGACTGGATAGGTTTGGATTTAGAATATTCCCTAGATTTTCTATTAAATGAATAGTCCTGGCACTCATCAGTTTTAGTGTTTTGAAATATGAAAGAAAATAAAAATGCTCAGCCATTTAGTACTCAACATGAATGTGTGTTTCCAGGAACTTTCTATCATTTATAATTGACTATGCCACCACCAGAAAGGTAATCCACATGTGATTATCAGTATCAGTCCACCAAAGTAAAAGGACTTGTGGTTTTATTATTTATGTATTTATTTATGTATTTATGTATTTTTTATTTATTTATTTATTTATTTATTTATTTATTTATTTATTGTGTTTTTTGAGACAGGGTTTCTCTCTGTAGCCCTGGCTGTCCTGAAACTCACTCTGTAGACCAGGCTGAACTCAAACTCAGAAATCTGCCCACCTCTGCCTCCCCAGGGCTGGGATTAAAGGCTTGTGCCACCACTGCCCTGCAGCTTACTTGTGGTTTTAATACACAGCTAGATTTAATTTTTTTTTTTTTTAATCAATACAAAAATAATGAAGCACGAAAAGGGGAACTGGAGTGGCGGACATATGAAAACAGATGCAAAGCCCAGAATTCTAAAGTAAATGCTTTTGGGGGTCATTGTACTGAACTGTGAAATTTATATCAAATAGCCTTAAAATAGTTAAGAAGTGTATGTCATTACTAATCTCATAGATAACATACATTCAGCAATAACTGCTTATGATGATGCTATGTCATTCGGGCTGATGCACATGTTTAAGTTTCTTTTATTTTTATAGTACTTCAGCAGTGAATAAAGGTCTTATTTAAAGGGCTATTTAAAAGAGTTTGTTTATATTAATATGTTAACAAACATATTTATTATGTTTATTTATTTATATTAATATGTTTTTATGCATAAGATACATATAATATAGTAGAAGGTATTGGTAATAATTTAAATGAGCTATTATTTTTTAAAATAAATAGTGAATGATTTAAATAGAAATGTAAGATCAAGTAAAATTAACAAACTACTTGAATTTCTTTAAAAGGCATCATACTGTATTTTCTCCAAGTCAGTTTCTATTTGCCTTAGACAAAACAGGAAATAGACCAATAAGGCATTCCATCAAGTATACCTTGGTGAGTCAGTTACTTTATTTGAGCTATTTATAACATTAGTGACTGAAGTTATTACATTCCCCAAAAGTTCTCTGTAAAAGAAATTTTCATTCTCCAGATGTAATAGTTAACTCAGAGGTTTTCTGCTTATTAAGCTCACCCTTTCTAGTTCTTTCTGATGCTGACTGGCTAGTTCAACCCACTTGTTCTGGCTAAAACTACTCTCCAAGTTGACTGATTCAATCTGGATTCTCTCAGCTTCTCAATGAATTGCTTCGCTTGTGATCGAATTGACTCTGGCAATTTGTTCTAATCTTCTGGCTCCTTCTTATTTTCTAGTTTCAACTGCCTCTGAGTCATAAACTGAACTCAGCTCCACTGCACTGCTTCCTGCACTGACTGAACAGAACTGATTTACCTGAATTCAGCTGAACTGTCCTCTCTCAACTAGATACCAATTTCAAGCATGGCTGCTACTACAAACTAATCTAACCTACACTGATTCGAATTAAAGTTGTATTCTTAGGATGTGTTTGTATTCTAGTCATATTATTCTGTAATCTAGGACATGTTTGCATTACAGCTAAATCACTTAGACCTCGAAGACTTTGAATGTGATCTCTTGCCAGAGCAGGCATGTTTCTGGATTAAAATTTCTCTACATTCTCCCAGAAATACTATAAAATTTGTACTATTAGAATCTCATGGACAAAGATCAGAGAGCCAATCTGATGAAAAGTCTTCTTGATGAGCAATGTTTATGCTTCTATATCTAAAATCAGGACTTACTGAGTTTTGTTTACTTCTTGTGAGTTCTATGATCCTTATGAGTTTACCTGTTCCTTCAAGGAAGGAGTGCTCCAAATAAGAGCTAACCAATAACAAATCATCTAACCGAAACAGTTATAGAAAATGTCTTGCTAAAGGTGTTGCTGGATATTTCAGGAAAATGATTCTTCATTATTTAAAGATCATGCCTTCTTAGCTTGTTTTAGATGATCAGAGATGATTTAAATCTGGAAGTGATTAGAGGGCTTTTTTGTTTTCCTGGAGGGTAAAATGTAAGAATTGTCAAGGCTAATTATCTTGTAAGGTATAATTTTCTGCATTTTATCCATACTAAAAGGTACTTGCTATGAAATGTGAAAAATCACATGAAGCTGCTGATATACTCGAGTGACAGCTCTGGTTAGCTTACATGAGACTCCCTCACTGTGTTGGTCTAAGGTCAAATTACCCCTGCCATTCACACATGGTGAAGGTGAAAGTGTGCTTCTGGTAGCAGTTTGGCTTAAAGTCTCCTTGCCGTATTGGCAGAAACTTTCCTATAATCTCATAGAATATGGGGTGATGGCCTTTTTCTCACAAGCAAGGAGTCTACATGGATATGTGCATGCCTCCGTACCAGCACTTGTTTATGTGCCTCTTTACTACTTTTCTTAGCATTATTTATTCTTTACTGGACATAATATTTTGCATAACTGATGCACCAACCAATAAAAATTATACTTGAAGAATGGCTAAGAATGGTTTAAAAGTGGACATTGTGTTTAGGGCCATTGTTTGGAAGTATGTGGCAGAAATTTGAAGAGTAAATCTGTTAGACTACCAGATGAATGAGGTTTCACTTCCAACTTTGTGAAAAGTGTGTGTTTCTTACAGCTCAACAGGCTATAGGAGAGATGCCCCAAAAATCTAAATTCAGCATATTTCAGGTTCTAAGGGTAATGAAGCAAGGGGAGAGAGATGATTGTTCATCCCATACTCACAGTGCCACACCTACTTCAACAAGGCCACACTTACTCTGACAGGGCCACACCTTCTAATGGTACCATTCCCTCGGCCAAACATATACAAATCATCACAATAAGATTCTGTTGTAAAGCATTTCCTTAACTAGTGATCAATTCTGGAGGACACAGCCCATTGTGGGTGGTTTCACCTCTGTGCTGATAGTCCTGGGTTCTATAAGAAAGCAGTTTGAGCAAGCCATGAGGAGCAAGTCTTTAATCAGCACTCCTTTATGTCCTCTACATCAGTTCCTGCCTCTAGGTTACTGCCCTACTTGAGTTCCTGTTCTGATTTCCTTCAGTGATGGACTATAATGGGGAAGAGTTAGCGAAATAAACCCTTTCCTCTCTACTTCCTTTTTATTCTGTCACAGCAATGCAAACTCCAACTAAGAGAGACACATCACAGACAACTTTAACTTTATATTTATTAACTTAGTTGTTCATTCTAGGTATGGAACATCTAGCTGTGTCATGGATGTTATCATAGATTTTAAAAGAAAAATACAAGAAAATCACAATTTTTGGGCATGCAAATGGTATTCAGGATTATGTAAAACAAAGTTAACATTTTAAAGGTAAATTTTTGTGTTAAACAAGTAAGAATAAAAATGTAACAATAAAGAATCACTGCTATTATGAGGAAGCCGTTAACACTATGTTTCATAAAAGATTTTGCATGAAAAGTGAATAGAATTAGTCAAGAAAGTTGCACAAGCACATTAACAGTAGCATTGCTGTGAGTCAAGACAGTGTAGAAGGCACTGATAGTCTGCAGAAGTGAGGACCCATGCGTATGATCCAAGCATTTGGGAAAAGTGACTGTGGCCATAGAAATAGGTGTTCAAAGTCATAGTCTTCTACTTAAGAAATTTGCATCCAGCTGGGCTGTAGCAACCATGCCTCAAAATAAGAATAATGAGAATTTAAAAAAAAAAGAGGAGAAGGAAGAAGATGATGAAAAATAGATTGAGAAAAAGAGGAGGAAGAGGAAGAGGATGAAAAAGAGGAGGAAGAGAAGGGGGAGGACTTTGAATTACATCAATGACATGAGAAGTTTGGGTAAGGAGTACAGAGTCAAGATTAGACAACACTGCATTCTCCTCCTGGTTGATCAGTGTAGAATTTTTTATAGATGTGTGTGTGTGTGTGTGTGTGTGTGTGTGTGTGTCTTTGACCACACGGGTGCCTGTATACACACTGGTATTTAAGAAGGAGTTTGAGAATGAAACTGTAAAGGTTCAGATGATGATAATGAGTATGTGAACAAAGATGGCAGCTTTCTCTTTTTTAGTAAAGTTGATAATCAATCTTTTCTCTTGAAACTTTAAATAGATTTTTAAAATAATTAGCATCCACTCTTTGCAAACATTTTTATTAATATGCACTATATTTCACGTATTATGTGTTTTTACATTTAAGTTTGGTCTCCATAGTCTGAATATTATCAGTTCAGATTTAATACTTTTATGATTAATTTTTCATCCTATTTATGTCATTTGACTGGAAATGATATTCTTTTAAATAAGCAAATGTCTAAGTATGGCATGTATATCAGTGTATTCCATCTATATGTCTATTCTATTAGAAAATAAATTTTGATTAATAAAATATAGGTATATTGGTGATTATATTTGCAATGTTACTGCTTCAATGTTTTTCCTTTATTTCCTTTGTTTCTGTGCTTTTCTTGAATTTTTAATGCAAATTAAGGTTATAATTCTAATATATGTCATCTTAGCATTTTCTCATATATGCAAAAGGCTTGATAGTAAACTGGTTCTTGGTTAAGCAAGGTGCTTTATTTTCAGTGGTGGGAATAGAATTTAGGGTCTCACATATTCTAAGTAAATGTTCAGAGCTGAATAAGCAATATGATAAATGAAGTTTATATTAAAATGGCATTATATTATAAGATTATTTAATTACTGAAGTTTTATGACTCCTATGCCATTTCATTACACTGCTCTATTCTAGTCCTAAGGGCTTGCTTTATCATTTCATTGGTAGGAAGAGGTGAAGTTCTCTAATAAGCATCCATTCATAACTATACAAGGCAGGCAAGTTCATGTACAGTATTGCTGTTAGGGGTCCTTGCTTTACCCTGAAACACACACACACACACACACACACACACACACACACACTGATCATAGTTGGACAGGAATAGTATATTGAGTGTCTTCCCCAGGCTGATTGATAAGAGCTGCAGACCAGATTCAGAAGCTGACTGTGACCCTGAGTCAGAATCCTCCAGAGCTTTTAAATCTGGAGTATACAAACATCGTGCCAAGTTATTCCACCAATCAGGATTTATGGATAGAAGACTTCTTTCGGGGCATGTCTTTGTGGTATACTTATATCCTTATTGGTTGGGTTATTCAACTGTGGTGGGATGACTTGCCTTGCCTAGCATTCACATCCCGACTTGCTAACCAGAATGTCAGTTACCCAACTACAGGTCTCTTTCTGCCAAGTAGGATATTAATGTCCAGGGAGGTCTCTGGGCATTAAGAAGCTAATTGTGTCAAACTATACAAAGCAGTTCTAATTAATCTGTAATGTGATTGGTCTCCAAGAACACCAAAGCATAGAACATAATAGAATTTTCTGTCACCATTAACTCAGGCATGAAGAAGTTCCTAGTAACAGTATAGGGGTAAGTTTTCTTGGAACAGTAGCAACAGCATACAAGAAAGTTTCTTATAACCTTTGTAACGTTAGTACCACCATACATGCCTGGCTAGACAGGCAATAGCCTCCCAGGCCTTAACATTGCTGCAACAGGATGGGATTTCCAGTTGAGCACATGATATTCACAGGCTCAGTTGGAGGTCTTGGAAGGAGTATTTACCACTGGGCAATGGTGGTGAAAGTCCTGACTTACTAGGCTTCACCTGACTATGTCCTGTCAGGAAAGGAAAACAGATACTTTATTACTTCTATTGCATGGAACTCTTGGATGTTCATGAAGTCACATTCCAGTTCAGGACAGCATGACTTGCTACTTATAAAATAGCATAAAAATACTCATTAAGTAGTGGGTATGAGTGTAAGTCTTGGGTTTCTATCTGGCCTCCTCTAACATTGATTGCCCTGACAAGAACCTTGTGCATTTTGGTATATTCTATACTTGCATCAAAGTCTATGTACCACTGTCTCAACTATCATTAGCATGAGTTGGGGTAGGGTTCAAATACATTGTTTGTTGGGCTACCACACAGTGTCATGCTTTTTTGTTTTTGTTTTTTGTTTGTTTGTTTTTTGGTCTGTGGCTGAAGAGAATGTTTGAACAGCTTATTTTGTGTTTCACAAAATTATTATTTTGCCTATCAATAGAGCAGATGTAGATGTCCAGGTTCTTTAATATAGTCTTCGCTATAAATAGCAAAACAAGACACAGAGGGCTTACCATCATATTTTTGAGGTGGTATTTATAAAGCCATAATTAGCCTGCTACTATTACAAAGTAAGCATGAACTTTGTGGACAAAGATGAAGACGGTTCATTCATGATTCAGCAAAACTGACAAGTATTTGTCAGTTTTTGATTTTTTTTTCCAATCCATTATCACAAGGATAGTTTGTATGAGCCTTGATTGATGCCTGTCCTTGAAATGACTAGCAGTACTGGAGAGGACATTCCATAATTGGCAGTGGCTTTTGCCCTGATGGGAAATACTCTATATAATAAAAGATCATTCAGTATAAATGTATCACACAAATATTGTTGGGTCAGAGAACAGCAGCAGCAGCTGTAGTCAGATTATCCTAATTTGCATGTTTTCTTTCTGTGCTTTTATTTTTTTTCTCTTACTACAAAGGATCTGTAATTGTATTTTTGGTACCAAAGTTCAAAACAAGTTATATTTTGTTTCCTCCCTTCCTTCCTTCCTGTCTTAATCCCTCCTTTTCCACTCCTATCCTCCTCCTTCAGTTATTCCTTTCATTGTTATCAGATATTTTACTTTATATGGTGCTGATAATACTGTATTTGGACAGTGAGCCAGAGTGGCTGAGTATGGTTTCTAGACTCTTGTACAAACCTTCATTAATGGGAAATGTGTTGGTTGGCTGTTGATTTTGTTGTTGTTTTTGCTGTTGTTGTTTTGTTTTGTTTCTGTCAGTTTGATACAAGTCTGAATCTTTAGAGAGGAAGGAACCTTCTTTGAGAATATGCCTTCATCAGATGCAACGATAAGGCATTTTCTTAATTGGTGATCAATGGTGGAGGGCACAGTTCATTGTAGGTGGTAATATCAGGGGCCTGATGATCCTCAGTTCTATAAGAAAGCAGACTGAGTAAACCAGTGGAAGCAAGACAGTAAGCAGCATCTTTTTATGACCTCTCCATTAGCTCCTGCCTCCAGGAGCCTGCCTTTTTTGAGTTTCTGTCCTCATTTCCTTCATTAATGAACTATAATATGGAAATGTAAGCCAAGTAAACACTTGCTTCCCCTAATTGCTTTTTAGACACAGCATTTCCCTACAGTAATAAAAAACCTAAGACAGTGTAGAGGAATTTTAATGTAGCAACATGCTGGTTCTGGCAAGAGATCACATTCAAAAACCTTCTAGGACTATGGGATCTGGCAGGAATACAGACATGCCACAGATTACAGCATGATATGACTGGTATATGGACAGACCCTTAGTACATACTTTTAATCCTAAACAATGTAGATATGACCAGTGTGTAGAAGGAAGCAGACATGTTTGGAAGTGGTATCTGTTGAGGGAGGAAAGTTCAGTTCGTTGAATTCAGAGACAACTTTTCCAGGTTAAGCAATTCAGTGAGAAGCTGAGAGAAGCCAGATTATCAGTCAGCTTGGTGTGGAGTTGGAGGCAAAACCCCTGAGTTGAAAGAGCCAACCAGATTTCAAAAAGAATGAGAAAGGGTGAGCTTATTCAGCAATAATCCCCTAACACAATTACATCAGGTGAATAAAAGCTACATTCATAAGACGGATACTAAAGCCTTTATTTATCTATTTATTTATTTATATTGATTTCTGTTTATCTGTTCCATAATTTATTGATTGATATTTATATGGTCATTTATTATTTGTGTCAATTTGTCTCTTCTATGCTGAAGTAACAAACTAAACACCAATATAACATGGCTTTTCCTTATCACGGGAAAAAAAAGTGTTTTGTTTGAGGATCATAACATTTTCTGTGACTCAGATTCTGATTTATTTATACATTTATTATTTATTAATTTTAGTGTGCATAGCCTTTTAATTGTTATAAATTATAACTTGTAAGTATTTCAACTATGTTGTGTTTGAAGCAGAATTTCTGAACATGGTTAAAAGTGGTATTTTTTTAATACAATTTTGTTTTAATATGTTAATCAAGAACAAAATGCAGATACTTCATTTTTTGGAAAAGTCCAAAATCAACATCTCATTAGACATGATGATACAATCATTTTAAATTGAGCATAAAACTCTATCTAAATAAATATGCTGAGTAATTCCTTGTTACAAGAGGCTACTAAATGTGCTATTCAATGTGATTCTTTCAAATGTTAAATGCTACCCTTAGGGTTCTTTATTGCTTATGAATTTATTCTTGGTATTTCTCTTTAAATAAGATGCTATTGATTTTATTCATATATTCAAATGTTAATACATAAACTGAAACATTCTGATTAATTTTCATATGACAAGTAGAATAATGAATGTAATGGATAGCAATTTGAATACCAAACACACATGCCCATTCAAACACCTCACATGCACACATATGGGGTTGGGAGGGAGAGGAGTCAGAGACAGAGAAAAAGAATCATATCCTCATATAATCTGTTTATTTTAAAATTTTAAATTTTGTGCTTATTATAAAATAGGCATATTAGGAACACTACAAGTAATGATGCAGTGCTTTCAGTATGTCAATGAGGTGACTATCTTCTTTCAAAATACCTACCATGCTATAAGCATAAAAAAACAATGTAAATATATATCTATCTTTGACATATAACAGGAACGCATACCCAGGGCTTCAGAAATCCTTTTCTATGTTACTAAAGAACACATTGCAGCATTGGTCTCAAGATTCCTCATTGATTTCTTTTTCTCAAAAAATTCATCAAATGTGCTTCATGTTAGTCTTTTTTGCCACCAAAGCTCCATAAAAATTATATGTAGTCATTGAGACAAGAAGATATTTTGATGGATGCAAAATTTATTTCAAAATTTTTATTCCTATGTCTCACATTATAGCAACATATGTTAATGTCACATTTACATATTAGAAGTCTAAAAGTGGTGTCTTCTGAATTGAAACTCATGGGTAAGTACCTGCAGCATATTTTGGTGCCAATATCATCTGATGGCCATCGTTTTTATGAAACTGTGCATTGATTATATGTATATATAATCATATATATATACATATGTATGTATATATATACATATCATGTATGCATGTATGTATATATGATCAGATATAGATTGATCATATATATACATATAATCATATATATATTTATATATATATGTGTGTGTGAGTGTGTGTGTGTGTGTGTGTGTGTGTGAAGCATGTACATATGGATGTACATATGATTAATGAGAAAACATGACCAATATTAATTCTCAGGATGTTCACTTTTCTTTCTTAAGGTCAGTTCACAAGAAATTTCAGAAAAGAGAGCATAATATGTTTTTGAATAATGAGGAATGATTTAAGAAATTCGTTGGATTTTACACAGGTAAAAATATATCACAAAAAAATCATATGAAGTTAAACATCATAATCTATTTGCAAGCATTATACATGAAACCCTGAAACTGTACTCCATTTATGTATTATTTTCTGAGTCAAGCAAAATTGAGGCCCATTGGGGGAAAAAAGGACAGACCATGTTTAGATAAGATTGGCATCATTTTTGCCTAAAATGATTTGATTGCATATGCTTGTACATTGTGACAGGATCTGTCTTCAGGTACATCAATATATCTTGACAGGATAAAATTTTAAAACAACAGAAACTCCAGACAACCTGTTTATATCAAGTTCATACATATGCAGATCTGGGCTCAGTAATGCTCTCAGGACCTAAACTCATGAAGACATTCTTCTTTTATAATATTTACCTGTAAACAAATATTTATATGAATACAAATTATATGAAACAGCATTATTTATATAATCTATGCACATTTTTATAAGTTTATTACTTACAGTCTATGTGAAACTGTTGAACTTTCTGTCTTCTTGGATTAAATATCACAATTGTGTTTTCTATAACTAAGAAGTGATGTTTGTTATTACATAGATAGAAATGAAAATGTCTTCGTCATTTGTGTATGATTTTTGTATTTTTAGATGCTTAAATTTGGTAAATAAGTGTGACTAGTATTTATAAAATCAGTTAAAACATATGCAATCCATATGGACATACAAAATAAATCCTTGGTAAATTAAATTCAATATTGTTAATTAAAACTTTTGTGCATAGTTTGCATAATTATGCAAATAGTAAGATAAATTAGTAAGTAAAATTTCACACTCAAAATATTAAGTTTATAAAAATATTTTAGAACTTTTCCACATGCCCTCTGTGTCCTTTAACAACAGCTGGGTACATTGAGTTAAGAAACAATAGCCATTTGGCACCAACAATAGGTTTCTACAACTTGAGATGGCAGCTAAGCACATGGGTTGGATTGAAGTAAAAACTTAGAAGTTCTTTGGAAAGTTTGTTGGATAGTGTTTTGCCAGGGCAAACTTGTGAAGGAAGATTTCATTAATGTGGACACAGGTGTGAAAAGCTAAGGCAGACTTGTGAAGGAAGATTTCACTGAAGCAGACACAGGAGAGAGGATGTTCTGATAAGGCAAGCCCGTGAAAGGACACGGGATGAAGGATTCATTGCTAATGACACTAATGACAGGCATGTATTGGTCCACCTTACATTGCATAGTTAAGCTGCATTTGTTGGGACTCCGTAGAGAGAAATGCAAAAAGAATCCTCTGGTGGCATCTTGCATTTCTTGCTATTTCCAAGGACTCACGATGATTGGATGCATGTGCCGAGGCAAGAGACATGCTGAAGCAAGATACATGGAGGACACTTCTTTTCCACTACCTCTGGTGGGTGGTAGTTTACAAGAAAGGTTAAAAGTATTTAAGAACCATCATGAAAAATAAGATTTAAAATAGTTAAAGTTACACTGGGTTTTGTGTCTCCATAGTACCATACTTGGGCATCTTACCAGTATATCAAGGCAATCAATTCAGTTGAGTTTTAAAGTCAATTTTGAATTATATTCTAAACACCATAAAACAATATTAAAACATGTGAGAGGAGATATTTGTCAAGATTTACTCCAAATTACTTGAATGAAATCTAGTGAACAGGTATATGTCCAAAGATTAATCTGCGTGCTTTTATGAAAGAAACTTTATAGAAGAAATTTTAATCTGTAAATCTTTTTTTTTTTTTTTCAGTTTTTCGAGACAGGGTTTCTCTGTGTAGCCTTGGCTGTCCTGGAACTCACTCTGTAGATTAGGCTGGCCTCGAACTCAGAAATCCACCTGCCTCTGCCTCCCACATGCTGGGATTAAAGGCATGAGCCACCACTGCCCGGCTAATCTGTGAATCTTGAAGAAAACAAACACTCTTCACAGTATGTCTCTATCTCATTTTATCAGTTGAAAATTTTAGCTGACTAAACATTGACTTTTCCCCAACAAGAAAGAAAGCATTATGGTGTAAAGTGCATCTGAATGGAATCATCAGTCTTTCCATATGTATCAGCCTATCACAGCCTTACCTTCCAATTTGGACTTACTAAACTTGCCCATTTTGCACATCCTTAACTTCTGTTTCAGTTTCAAACTCAGTCCCTGTCTCTGCCTATCTCTGTCTCTGTCTCTCTGTTTCTCTGACTCTATCTCTCTCTGTAGGTCTCTTTGACTCTCTGTCTCAATCTGTCTCTGCCTCTGGGTCCCTCTTTCTGACTCTGTCTCTCTGTCTCTCTCTGTCCTTCCCCACCCCACTCTGTTCCATGTAGAAAACATTTATTTATTTGTTTGTTTATTTATTTATTATTCTTTTTTGACCATGTTTTCTTATAAATACCTAGGTGGTCTTGAAATCATAATCTTTCTCCTTCAGTCCCCTAAGAGTTTAGATTACAGGTATTTACACTACACTCAGCCAATTTTAAAGAATATTTAAAAAACACATTTACTTAATATAAAATTATTTTCTATTAACTGCAAATTTTGTTACAAGTGGTATTTATAATAAACACTTAAACATGTGTCAATTTTTCAAAGGTCAATGAATGAAAGCTAGAAAAATAGTAAGGACCATGGAAAGAAAGTTCAGATTGCACCAAGAATATTAATGCCACATTCTAAGGTTCCTGTTAGCTGCAATTCTAAAAATAAATGTGAATATTTACTTGCAGAATTTTTAAAGCTAAGTGTTAATTATGTGTGGTGGTTTGAATGCAAATGGCCTCCATATGCTCACATATACTAACACACGGGCCACTTGGTTTAGCCATTTAGAAAGAATTAGTAGTTGTAGCCTTGTTGAAGGGGTTATGTTCACAGGGATGTGACTTAGGATTTTAAAAGAAGCTCATCACTCTTGGTATCTTTTTTCAAAACCTCTGAAACTACAAGAACAATTAAATGTTTTCTTTTATAAGTTTTTGATAACAATGATTTGTTACAATATTGTAAAATAACTAAGACCGAAGTTGCTACCAAGGAATGACTATGGCTGTGACAGACATGACCATATAAGTTTTTTGAAGAATGTAGAATAATTCATTAAATACTGTAAGCAAGTTTAATGGACCATCATTAAAGTTGCTGAAATCTATAAGCATTCAATGAATGAAGAGAAATTCATTTTCATGAAGGAATAAATATAATGACTTTGTCTGAATGGAAAATATAAGACTTTTTTGAAGATTACTTGTGAAAAGAAAAATGAACATATTTTCAGTTCTTTGGTTTTACATACTATTTGAAATGAGACTTATGCGGCACAAGAGCATGAAATCATTAACTTTGTAGAAGTATTTAAAACAAGAGTTGTGCTCCTTGTTTTTTATTAACTGGATGCAAACTTAGGCATATTTAGGAAGAGGAAATCTTAACTGGAAAGAATATGCCTCCTTAAAATTTGTCTGTAAGCTCTTCTTTGGGGTATGTCTTGATTAATGATTGGTGTGCAATATCCCAGTTCACTGTGTGCAGCACCTCACATCGGGGCCCTTAGTACAATAAGAAGGCAGGCTGCATAATCTATGAAAGGCAAGGAAGTAATAAGCATCACTTTACAGACTCTGAATCATGATACAGCTCCTGCCTCCTGATTCCTCCCAGAATTCCCTGGATGTTGGACGACAAGCTTTAAGATGCAATAAACTTTTTCTTCATCATGGTTGCCTTTGGTCGTAATGTCTTATAGCAATCAAAGCTTTAACTGAAACAGATTTGTACTAGGTTGTGAGGTACTCCTGTGACAAACCTTATTATGTGTAGGAGAGGGTACTGGCAGCATTTAAATTTGGGGGTAAAAAAAGGAAAAAACAAAAAAACATTAAATTCTCCACCTATGATGGGCTGTTCTTATGGGATCTGGGAAGATAAGAGTGATTAGAGAAATGCAAACAATAGGATTCTGACTTGTAAATCTCCAGAGGAAAGTTTGAGAGTCCCTTTCTTATTCTACAGGGGATGTTCGATATTTTGAGTTAAGAACCTTGGTCAGCTGGCGCTGAAGAATTGGCTTTGGTTAACAAGAAGTCAGAACCACTAAAGTAAAACCTCTGCTTTGTTTGGACAATTGATGCTGATTAGGTGCAGAAGAGAAAGTACTGGGGAAGTGTTTCACAAGGTCAGGAAATAGTCAAGTCACAGGCAAGGCTATATCCTATGCTTATATCTGAACTGATTAATGTGTAAGAGTTCCCCAGATGAGGCTTGGTCATGTGAGAAACTAATGAGAAAATTGGTAAAAAAAAAAAAGAAAGGTAACATCATCATTTGTAGTAGAAGCCTTGAGAAAGAAGGGGTCTTTGAGAGAAGTGGAGGCTAGGAACCAGGTGGCATTATCAAAGTCCATGATATGAGGCCAGCAGTGGTTATTGATGAAGATGCAGCCCAGTTGCATCAGAGACTGCATCATTTTGGAGATACCAGTATCACTAGAGGACCACCAAGTACGGTAGCAGCTATGGAGCAGAGACAACTTGAGCTTCTGAGATGTACAATATGACTTTTGAATGACAAAGCCTGGAAGATAGAACAGTTTATGGTCTTTCTAGTTCAGAGGACTGTGAGTTCTAGATATTTGACATAGTGTTATTTACGCTGTTGAAGTTTGGTTGTCAGGTATTTGGATTATGACTACACTCTGATTATTCTCTATTTCCATAAGAATGTAACTTATTGGCAATTGAGGCAGAATTTGTGTATTTTAGAGAGGATTGTACTTTGAAGAGATGGTAGATGTTTTAAAGGGACCAACCTTTTAAAATGTTTGAATAAAAACATTTAAAAACTTTTAGAATTCTAAAGTGGAACTTTTAGAAGTGGGAACATTTTATACTGTGTTATTGATATTTTGGGTACATAAAGGAAAATAAAATGTATGCCTCAATAAAGGATCTATTTAATTTTAGGTTTGAGAAGTGCTCAATTATGCTGGTTATCTTCTGTCAACTTGACATAAACGTAGGCATATCTGAAAAGATGGAATCCTAGCTGAGAAAATACTTCTATCAGATTTTTCTGTAGCATGTCTTGTGAGTATTGTCTTAATTAGTGATTGATATGTGACCAACCCTGAGCAGAAGATACCAGATATGATAAGAAAGCAGACTGAGCAAGCCATGACTAACAAGCCCGGACACAGCATTCTGCTACACCCTATGTTTTAGATCCTGTTTCCAGGCTCCAGACCTGTGTCCCTGCCCTGACTTCTCTGGATGACGGAGAACAAGCTATTCCATAAAAGAAAGCCTTTCCTCCCAAAGTTGCTCACAGTCAAGGTGTTTCATTAGAAATTCAGCAAGCCACATTTAGACAAGAACTAACAAGATTATTCACACATGGGAGGGAGACACACACACACAGAGAGAGAGACAGAGAGAGAGAGAGAGAGAGAGAGAGAGGATTATTTGCATTCAAGAGTGTTTAAGGACTAGCAAATATAAAGGAGGAAGTTAAAACTGAGTCATTGCTTTCTATGGAGTCATGGTCATGCAAAGATCACTGAAGGGAAATTAAAATATACATTTCAGGTGTCAAAGACTGATTCATTATAAAGAAACTGTGCTCAGTAATATCAAGTGTTCAAAACTTTCTTAAAGAATACATGAAAAAATCCACTATACTAAATAATTTAAATGGAAAAGACAAATCTCGAGGAAACACAAGTGCTGTTTCTCCCATAAGATTTGTTTTGAGAATTAGTAAAGGGAAGATATCATTGCACATAAACTAGTTTTCACAAAAAGGAAAGAATAAATTCATAGAGGATGATTAGAGAAAAATTAAGAAGGAAAATTTTCTAATTTTTTTTGATATGATCCTGACATTTGTAGAAGCTATAGCAACTCAAGAGGAATTCCATATTTAGTTTTTCTACTTCTTATCTTTTTTCATTGCAGAGTGAATGTAAACTTATTTAATGATTTTGGAGAAGCATCTTGTTGATGTGGCTTCTAGACCAATTCATTCAGGAGTAACTAAATAAAAACATATTAAATGTCTACAAAGACAGCTAAATAATAGAGTTACAAATTATTGCACATTGATTATATTCATTAACTGGCATACTACTAAACATAATATATATACATACACATACAGTCATCCTATAAACCAATATATACATAATTTTAATATAATATATATGTATAAAACTTTAAAATACATACATTATTTTCTATACCCCTGTTTAATCACTAAATATAAACTTGGCAATGATTTATGAGAAAATTTAATTTAAACATTACTATAATCCTTATTTACATTATCAAATACTTAGTTCACAAAATATTTTGTTGCCAACTTCTGAAACTATTAACGAGTGTGCTGGGTCTCATGTGCAGGTTATAACCTTGTGCTGACAGCCTAATAGTAGTGAAGAAAGGCTTTTAAAATAATATCAATTTTCCATGATCCACCATTGCATAGTGCATGATAATAAGGTACACTGCAAAATCAATTTTTGATGTAATCGTTTCTGTTTTCTTTCATACCTTTTAAAAACTGATGCATCATCAAAGCATTTTGTTTTCTTATGAGTTTCAAAAGGAGAAAAAAGAAAAAAAAAAAAACATCTTCCTGACCTCCACAATTGGCTGAGGCTCTCGAGCCTTGCATTTGGGTCTCCATTAGTGGAAAGTGATTTTAGCTGGCTGTACTCAAGCATTTCAGTCAATCATCAGCTTTTATCTTGTTGTTATCAGAAAGGGCCATTTCTTTCCTAAAATGGTCAATTAAGTTCATGGAAATAAATGGCGAAGAATATAGAGTTTGTTAGCTGTTCTGTCAGTAGTATACTGGTTTGAGGGAAAAAAGAAACAAAACAAAAAACATTTCAGAGAATTTCTTAATGAATTGAAATAGCTCTCTGCCCATGAAATGTTTGTTCTCATTTCTTTTCTCTCTGGACACAATTCACAGTTAACAACACAGTAATTGAGTATTTGAAAGCTCTTAAAATATCCACATCATACTTAAAGATGGATCCTGTTTTTTGGATTAACTACTCCATTTCTTTCCATTTGTATTAAGTGTGTTTCAAAAATCAATTGTAGTACATTTTACTTAAATGCACCAGAAAGAAAGTTTCATTTGTGTGGGAGAAAAATGTGACAGAGAAATCCAGTCTCTAGAATAAATTCATCAAATAGGATATGCCATTAGTATTAAGTACCATCACAATGCACCATATAAATAAAAAAAAAAAAAAAGTGGAAGTTTCAGTCAGTGAAGTCCTGTTTTGTTGGTGACAGGGTGCTGGAGATGCTTCATAACAGGAATGCAGGCTTGAGGTGGACTACCTTATTTCCTTAAGTTAAGTTAACGGTCCTTGGTTTTTGTTACCCTGGAAGTCCAGTATGTATCTGAGTGTTATCCAATAGGCAAGACTGAGTTAAGTGTTTTTATATGGCATTGTCTTGTAATGCCAAGAAAATGTAGTCTATAAATGTGAAATTTAGGTAATATCTTCCTAGGCTAAATAAAATGGCAAGTGTGTAGAATTCAATTCATTAAGGGAATTACATGTATTTCAAGGTTTGCTTCTATATTATATGAAAATATTAGGATAAATAAATCATGTTCTAAGTAAATATATCTAATGCAATGTCAATGATAATTATATCAAAATAATTTTCATGTTTGATTATGCATTTGAAAATGTAATGTCAGAAACTTGATCAGTCTGTTGAAACTGTGTTCCCTGAAGAAGTGCATAGGCCCTATAGTACACAATTTTCAAACCAAACCACAGTCTAAATATTCCTGAGAGGATGCTATCTGAGTTTGACATTCAAATCAGCAGAAAAGAACATTATCTTTCATAATCTGTATAAGATCCACCCTACTATTTGAAGAGCCAATAGATCCAAATCACATATCCAGTGAAAAAAGATCTCCAGTTTTTTTTTGGCTAGACCAAGAAGTTATTGGCCTGTACCTCAAACTATGTACCACCACCATAGTAGAGTGCAAGAATCAATTCCATATATGAATGTATTGTGGAATACTGATTATCCTGTTTTGATTAATGTTCATTGGTTGTGTAAATTGTATACGGGTATTAGAATATGATACTCTAGCCATAATTTTGTATGAATACCATTTTTAATTTAAATGATTAAGTGCCGTGCTTTTGTCTTTATACAACAGAGACACACATCAAATTATCCTACTGTCTAATATTCTTTTGCAATTAAAATAACTGAAAAAGTAAATATTACTCAGTTCACATGTCTTGTAGCAGTGGAGATATACTCTCAGTGGTGTGTCACTATGTAATGCCATAATTGTATGAGTATCATAGATCATACAAGAATTTAGATGGATATATCACTGAGCAAAATTTTTCCATAAATACATTATATATGCAATGTGGCATCAACTAAACATTAAGTAATACATGATTCTTTATGTGTGTATTTATATATCTGTTTGTGTGTCTGTGAATATGTATACTTATAGATTTCTTAATTTAAGGAAATATTTATTAATACATTATTTATACAAAAATGTAGTCACAAATAGCAAACAGATTAAAATCTTTGTATACTTCATAGACTTTGTATACAATTTAGTAGCAGAAAGGAACATCACTCACATAATTATGAGAAATTCAAATACATGTTATTCACAACCTCACATCATTATAATGTACATATACACATACAGGCACACACACATACATATACATAATTTACCTGGTAGGAGTGACACCATGATCTGAAAGATGGAATTTCCATGGTGAGGCTCACCCATTGCACTTGGGGTATGCTGACCAGTCCAATTTCCCTGATTGCCTCAAAATCAACTGCACACTTTATTTTAGTAGAAGACTGATTTTTCACTTTTCCCTTAAGAAAGTCAAAATAAAAATGAATTTATGGGAAAATGCCAGGGCAGTGAGGTGGTATATGTGGGTAGGTGGGGGAGCACCCTCATAGAAGCAGGAGAAAGGAAAATAGAACAGGGTGATTGAGGAGGGGAAACCGAAAGGGGGGATAACATTTGAAATTTAAATAAATAAAATATCCAATATAAAAGACTAATAAATAAATACTACAGTTAAACCATGTGAACCTTACTCCATAACTCAAGAAATACTGATAAAAATCTAATTACATTTTGTATTGTATTCAGTATTTAAACAACCACAATAATTTCCATTTGTAAGAATGTCAAGAAGTAAATAAATCTATAAACAGATGAGATGATTTTACATATAATCTATCTAAATGCTTTTCCAGAAAATACATACAGCTGATAAATTCATGCATCAAAATACCAGGATAAAAACAAACATCCAAAATTGAGTAGCCATGGGGCTAGAGAAATGGCTCAGTGGTTGTGATTATTTGCTGATCTTGCAGAGGAACTAAGTTTGATTCCAGCATCCATGTGGTGTTTCATAGCACCTAGTTCCTACATTTTCAGTAAATACAATGTCCTCCAGGAGCATAGACATATGTTTAAACAATATACTCATGTACACAAGATAAAAATAATAGTAATATATATATATATATATATATATATATATATATATATATTTAAAAATTAATAGTGCTTTCATATGTCAATGACAAACATATAATGAAAGAAATTTCAAAACTATATGTTTACAATAATCTTAAATATATCCTGGAATATATCTAACCAATGAAGTGAAATCTTGTACAATGAAAACTTTAAGATACTGAAAATTGAAACTGAGGAAGGTATCAGAAGTAGGAATGACCTCCTACATACAGGAATTGATAGGGCTCTTCTTTTGAGAATCACCATTGTATTAAAAACAATATAAAGATCCAACACCAAAATGCCCATAAAGTTCTTCACAGAAAAGGAAAAGAATAATTTCATTTTTAATGTAAACATAAAAGACTCAGCGAAATAGTGCTGAACAAAAGAGAAAAAAAAAGCATGTTTATGGCTATGAATCTGAATTATAGACAAGTAATTTACAGTAAATTAGGAAACCTAGTGTTTAGCAAATGACCTGTCCATCCTGCATCATGTAAGTCCAATGACCTGAGGTACTATGTTGGGTTAAAGTGGTGAGAGAGTCCTGGGGCTCTCCTGGGGCTTGGTCCTCTGTGAGTGGTGGGACAGGACAAGGGGTGTTTGACCTCATTCTGAAGGTGTCGGACTGTGTGAAACCATGGGACACCGCCCAGAGGTAGGGGAACATGGTCTGTGGGTCTGGGGACTGCACCATGCCAGCTCCATCTAGTTCTTAGGCTCTTGGGCATCACAGATGCTGCTGGATGCCACAGAAGAGCTGAGAACAGAGTGGGAGAGTGGGGGCCCACAGGCTGAATCTAGCCCAGGCCAAAGGGGAAAAGCAGGGAGGACCCACTGCTGGGTCCCACCAGGGACCAGGTCCTTGGCTTGTCACTGGCTAGCTAGATTGGTTTGGTAGAGACCTTGGCTGCAAGCACTGAGAGGCCTTCTGCTGGAGACTAGATGCTGCTCTTTAGATAAAGGCCTGTTCCATCATTCCCCAAAGCGGATCCTGATGAAAAGAGACAGTCCATGGTTTTAGGGTGTTTATTGTCATGACAGAGAGTGGTGATAAGTGAAACCATATCCCCCAAGCTCAGGGCAGGCCTACGATTAAAACACCTTTTTCTGGGAGAAGTAACTGGGAAGGGGAAGGGGAGTTTATTGGCTAAGCCTCTAGGTGCCTCATTAAAATGGGAATGTCTTGAAGCTACCTGACCACACCTCTACCTATGGAGAGCTTTGGGGCTATGTGACTGATAGTCACAGACCTATGGAGAGCTGTCAGGAGCCTGGGGCCCAGGAGCATGGCAAAAGACCTACTGCCCCTTGCAGGATTATCCCTTGCTGGGGACCCCAAACTGGGTCCCAGAGTTTTAAATTCTTAGCTCAACCAGAAACCAGGCTGCCTTTCACGGTTCCACAGTATTTGTTCTTACTCATCAGTGGAAAGGATAGCTGAGGCAGTGTGTAATGGCATAAAAATTAGGCAGGTTAATAATGAGCAGAAATCTGGATAACAAAGGAAAAAGTATTGGCTTGAAAAAATGATACCCCCTGGAGCTACTATCATCCCAGAATGCTAGCTATACTATAAAACATGTTATTGTTTAAACACAGACACATTGGCAATTGGAATATAATTAAGAACACACATACAAATTCACATTCTTACAGCCACTCATGGATGGAAATAAACAATATGCATTGGAGAAAAGAGAACATCGTTGACAAAAGAAGCTGGAGAAGTGTGTAATATACTGAAAGTTATAGACACAATAATGCAAGTTCTGAACAGGACCCCACTAACGCCAGTCCCACAAGCATGACAAACGATTGATATATTGGGCCACTTACAACTAAGAGGTTTCTTCTGTACACAAAGCTTACCACCATTTAAATAAATGAAGAGAATGGTGAAAACTCAAATATAAACTATTCATCTGATAGAATATTAGTTTCTAGAATAGGCAAAGATCTCACAAAACAAATAGCTAGAACAAGTAATCCAATTAGACACTGGCAGAATTCTCAAAGTCAAAAAAAAATATATCACTGGAAAGTATTTTTTAAATGTCCAATAAAGTTAGCCATTAAAAGGATTGTAAGATTTAGTCTTTCCCTCATTAGAATAGCTAAAACAAGGTTTTTTAAATGATGAAAAATATTGGCTTAGATATACAGTAAGAGGTATATATCCTCTCTGCTGGTAGGTTACAAACTGAGGGGAGCCACCACTGAAATCAGTGTACAGGTTCCTAATGGGCCCTAAACAGATCAAATTCATAATCTATAGTACTCCTGGGCATATAACTATAAGACTGCATCATATTACAGATGTCCTTGCTCATCCATGTTCATTGGTATAGTAATCACAACAGAAAGAAAATAGAATCAGGTTAGATGTTCACCACATGATGAACAGATAACAGAAATATGTTGCATTTACATAGTGGGAAATTATTTATGTTTAAGACTATAACATTTTAGATAAATGGATGGAGCAGGAAGCAATAATGATGAGTTGAAGTAGTCTACTCTAGAAACATGTTTTATTTTGTTTATGGATACTACATTTGAAACTTTGAGTATGAGTGTTTAAATTGATATATAATTGATATATAATTGATATAATTGATATAAAATTGATATATAATTCAGGAAACTCGTAAGAAACCACAGGAGCCTGAGTTTCAAGGGGAGGAAAAATTTTCAATGTGGTTTGAAGGTGAAATAAGAAAAATGAACCAAGAATGTAATAATGGAGGGCAGCATATAAGAGAAAATAGAGAGCGCTTGCACACACACACACACACACACACACACACACAAATCCTTTGAAACTGCCACGTAAGATATCTGCATCTGTAGAAGCTTCCTGAAATATTTGTTATTTAGTAACACTTGCTTTGTAACTTAAAATATAATTCACCTTGAAATTTTTCATAATCTGGAAGCTTCTTAGTAGAATGTGTTTTCTATAGCGACTGATATATCTAAAACCATTCTATTTATTCTATTTCTGATATTTAGTTCTTCAGGGTTGTTGGAATGTCTGGATGATCTACTTATATATAAAAGTAATGCAATGGAGTCATCCATTTCTGCTATAGAGTCATCCATCTGCTCCTTATATTCAGTAGAGTTGTTTTGTTGAATGCAATAAGACTTCTGTTCACACAAAATTACGTTCTATTTTATCTTGTCATTAATTTCCCTTCAACAATATGTAGTCACTTTTGTTTCTTTGATGACTACTTGCATCTTAAAATCCTTTTATGAGGTATGAGAAATATTATATTCTGTTTTTATCAGTGCTCTATATAGCTTTGCTAGGCAGTGTGTTTCACATAGGCAGTAAATAGTTGATTTCTTTTATTCCAATCTAACAATCTCATGACATTTAAATGATGAATTGATACAATTTTTATTAAGTATTCTAAGTGCAATTTATGAATGGATTCTAATAATTTTCTTGACTTTGATTATTGTACTCATTTTTTAGTTATCTTTTGCTTAGTGAATCTTCTAATGGAGCATATTTTTCCTTTACCCTAAGGGTATTTGTAATTTCTTATATGAATTTCATGTGGAGTTCTTTATGTGGAGGTGGTAGTGTGTCCTAACTAGCCACAAATCGATCTATCCAGATTCTTCTCTCCTCCTCACCTTGTCAACCATTTGTCTTCTTTCTCTCTTCAGGAAATAGGCAAATGAGTAAGCAACCAGAATAAAAACATATAAGAAGAGAAAATATAAGAAACACATAAATACAAACACACACACAAACACTAGTAAAATCTATACAGATGTGAAATCAGAAACTAAAATGTACATTGAAAGATTTTTGTTATTCAGTCTGCATTTGATATAGTTCTCTACATGTAAAATATATAATTTTGCCCTTTTCATTATATCCCACAAATTCTGTGTATTCTATTTATAATTTCTTAGTTTTCTTCAACATTGTTTGTATTCCATCAGTCATCAATTTTTTCTTTAACTTACTTTGCTGTTTAAATCATTTAGTTGATGAGGCTTTTGATTATTACTAATTTTTTATTTACTTTTTTACACATCAGATTTTATTCCCCCCCACAGGACACCCTCTGACTGTTCCACATCCCATATCTCCTCCACAACCCCCTGTCTCCAGGAGGATGTCCCCACTCCCCACCCCCTACCCCACTTGACCTCTATACTCCCTGGGGCCTCCAGTCTCTTAAGGGTTAGGTGCTTCATCTCTGATTGAACACAGACCCAACAGTCCTCTGTTGTATATGTGTTGGGAGTCACATATCAGCTGGTGTATGCTGTCTGTTTGGTGGTCCAGTGTTTGAGAGATCTCAGGGCTCCAGATTAATTGAGATTGCTGGTCTTCCTTCAGAGTCGAACTCCTTCTCAGCTTCTTTAAGCCTTTCTGTAATCCAACCACAGGGGTCAGCACCTTCTGTCCATTGGTTAGGTACAAATAATATCTGTGTCTGACTCATTCAGCTGCTTGTTGGGTATTCCCTGTAGGTCCCTTTTTGTGAGCACTCCATAGCCTCAGTTGTTGAGTTTTTCTTTCTAAGATTTAGTTGAAGCTCTTTAAGAAAATCTATTCTTCCATTAGAGTTCCCAACCTTCATCCTCTATGTGCTTGTGAGTGTCTGGATCTCTCTGAGTCAGCACAGAAGAGAAAAAGAGGGTGTAATGTGGGAAAGATTGTGGGATTCATTTCAAACGTTCTTGTAGTGTGCAAACATGAGTTAGGAAAATACACACACACACACACACACACACACACACACATACACACACACATATACATTCCTTATCAGTTGGCTGTGGGACCAGAGCTGGTAGAAATTAGCTTCATTTCTTTGCTCACTAGTACAAAGTCTCTTGGAACTGAATTTCCCTTGAGTGTAGTATATGCCAGGCAGATTAGCTGAACATATTCCTAAGGCAAAGCTGATTCTTAACTCCATCCCACAGAAGGACATTTGGGGTCCGCATGAAGCCTACACAGATAATTAGGACTTAAACCATACTGAATAAAAGAGCACAAAACCAATCTCATGCTTGCTCTTCTCAACAACCATGGTTTTCCAAGGCCCAATCCTCTCATGTAATCACCCATACTTGCTCTGTCTCCTGGTTCTCCTAAGGTAGTCAGCCCAGCTGCTGTATATAAAAGACAAATCCTCTAAGATCCACTGCCTGCTTCCCTGGGAAGTTTCACTTTTATGTCCAAGGAAAGGGCTTGTGAGTTCACCTTCCTCCTTTCGATCTCTTGGCTTCTCTCTCTCTCTCTCTCTCTCTCTCTCTCTCTCTCGCTCACACACACACAAACACACACACACACACACACAGTGTTCTCTCTTTGACTGTGTTTTAACTGTGTCCATTCAATTTTTTTCATTCCTGTATCTTTCACATGTATTTTTTGAGCTTTCTGTATGATGCATCTATGCTAAGTGGTTCTAGCCTTCTTTGTAATTTCTTTGTGCACTACAGTTTTGCATAGAGTCTGATAATATTCTTTTATATTATGGATATAGATTACATGAAACAAGAAAACTGGTCTTATCAAACTTCAATGTTAATGTTTTAATAATAGTTTATAAGTAAGATAAATTGTACAAGAACATTAATGGAGTCAAAAGTAGCTAACAAAGAACTATATTTGATTAATTTGAGAAATATTATTTTAGGTGTTTCTGTCTGTGAGCATCTTCAGTACTAATAGTTGTTTCTCACATTCCAAGTGTATTCATTCAGTGTCAATCTCTAGGGAAAACATCTTCTCTTTGCCTTCACTACTTATGTTCTATTATATAAGGATCATTCTTAGAATGGGAATGAATTGTCCCTTTTGCCAGTGAATGAGACTTGATTGATACTCTCAAAAGTTTAATACTTTTACTGAAACAGTGCTTTGTTACAACTAGCTCTCAGTATCTAGCATAGAATTGGCTATAAAAATACATAATAGTTTTTAAACACTAAAATTGTATGTACTTACAGGAATTTGTTCAAGAAAATTAACAGATCCAAAGTAAGAAAAAGCATAAAAATTAAGCAAATGAGATAAAATGATATTTAAATAGAAAAATTTAAATTGTGGGGAATTAACAATATTTTTTAAATTATTAGGCACCTTCTGAAGACTTGCTAGGAACTGAAATAAAAATTAAAGTACTGAATCTCCCTTATGCTATAGACCAAGGCCTCAGACCCTTCTTATTAATTCTTCTTTTTCTCCTATGACAGTCACATCTTTAGTTTTTGAGTCACATAAATTTATGTTCACATAGAATGAGAATACAAATGAAATCTCTTCAGATATTAAACTTTGTATGCTGGTTAAATATATATTTAGGTCATTGTTGCCTCCCTGTCCACTGTTAATAAAACACCTATTATATTTATTCAATTAGTTATAAATGATTTTATCATTGAAAATAATGATTGCTCATTAGTCAACTCTTACAATAACTTAAATATATTTACATATGGCAGAATGTTTCCAAAAATGAAATAATTTTACAAACTGTAAATATTTTAAAAGTATTTCCAGTCCAAATAGTATACTTAAGTATTTTTTTATATATTTTAAAGTTATGTTAAATTAATTATGTTGAACATTTAACCAAGCGTGATTAAGACATGCTTCATGAAGTAAGTATTTGGACTTTAAGGGATAAAGTACTTCAGTTTTTGTTTTTGTTTTTTTTTTTTTTAAATAGGAGGCAGTTTATTTTTCACAAATGTCTTAAATGCGAAGTCTTCTATGTAAATAAATTGTACTTATTATAAATGTAAACAATGCTCTAATCTGGCAGCTGCATTTCTTTACCTTACTTAAGTCCCCAATAACTACACAAATAATATTTCTTTAAATCTAAATCTCAATAGCTGAGCAGTTATATGTCCTATCTTTACCTTTTATGCTAATCTAGCTACTTACTTACCCCATCCCACAATAAATGCATACTGGTATTGATCTGGCTCTTCACATCCGTTTTTCTTGGCTCCAATTCCTTCATCCTGCTGATGAACTGAGTCTCCTTCTCTCGCCCCTTTTCATTCTCTAGTTGGCGCTCATCCCACTCTATTATCTATTCTGCCCAGTCATTGGGTGATGAGTACTTATTGGCAGAAAATAAATGCGAAGGAACGTTTACACAAACTTGAGAGAAGAGATTCTTGGTATAAGCATCACAATGCCATGTCTAGATTAAAGCAATATAAGGTGGCGGATAAATAAATACTTTAATAATACAAGGGCAAACTTTACATAGTGTACAAAATTATTTTCCCTATACTACTATCATAAAAAGAAAATTCTCATTGATACACAAAAATGTGCTTTAGTTCATAAGTGAAAAACTTACTCCCAATTTCAGATAATCACATCTTTCATGAATATATGTCCATTTTCAGCTTAAATTCCCCAGGAACTCAATCTTGATGTCAGTCATTGTCAATAGTTTTTCTAAGATCATTATTAAATTCCCATCAAAACTCATTTCAGAAACTTTGGGTTAAATTAAACTTTATCACATATTACTTATGGTATTGGGATTTTTAAGAAAATGATTCTTTACATATCATTTAGCAACAAATTATGCGCTGTTAAAATATAACACACTGAAAAAGCCAGGATGACCCATCAAGTAATGAGGCAATGGACAACTCTGAGGGGAGTGGTTTTTTTTTTTTAATTTTCGTTCTTTTTATTTATGATTTTAACATAGTTTGGTTGCTTCTTAACTATGTCAGTAAGAGCAACATCATGCCCGGTATTAGAAACTTAAGCAACTCCTTGTGCTATGTCTTGGAGAAGAACTTCTTGCCACTGAATTACATCAGCATAATCCCTAAGTACATTCTAAAATCTATTCTTATGCACACGAAGTGAAGCTCTCACTTCTAGTCAAAGAAACTTGTCTTTGAGACAGAATTATAGAAAGCCACAACTGATCCAAGTACAGAGAACATCTGCTCATGTGGTCAGCCTACAACCTACTGTAAGTCTAGCTCCAGAGAGGCTTTACATTGTTAGTCTCTGTGCATATCTGCACTGTATACAAATATTTATCCACAGACACACACACTTACTAGTGCTCCACATCATGGTACAATGTCTTACTATACCCCTAAAAGCAATACAGCCAATGTAGTACTAAAATCCCCAAAGCTGTGATGCAGGATAAAAATTTCTACCAAGAAAATTGATTATCTCTGGTACTTCAATAAGGAAAATTAGATTAATATGTAAAAATTAGTGTCCATGCCAAATTTGAAAAAAAAATTAATTATTGCATATAACATACTTGCAATTCTAACTTCTAAAGATGTTACTTTATTATTTCTTAATATGCAACTATTCTAGATTTTTACCTTTAGAGTTAAATTCAAAAGAGGAATCCTTCTAAAATTGGACTACAAAAATATAACAAAGTGAATTCAAATTTAACTGATATAGTGATAACATACACTACCAAAACTGATAAAATAAGAGGGTACATAAACTTTTTTATGTGAAATGAGAATGTCAGAAGCTTATAAAGTTTGATTTCTATAAAAATGAAAACTATGGCTTGAGTTGATATAAAAAGGAAATCAGCTATTAACACAAAATGTTGTATTTAACATTTTCAGTGTTTCTATATAAATAAGATACCAATCTCAATTCCTAAGTTTTCTAACAGTTTATTATACTAATAGTCAAAAGAGGGTATTGATTTTCCTTTTAGTTGGTGTGTGTGTGTGTGTGTATGTGTGTGTGTGTGTGTTTCTGTGTGGTTTTGCTGCAGATTGAACTAAGGCCTCTTATATCTTAGATAAGAGGTCAACAACTAATACAGATCTACTGCCAAATTATTTTTTAAGAGAAGTAAAAGCAAACGGACACGAGGAAAGTTTCTGTAAGATGGTATCAACAAATTAAACATATACTTTATTCATTTCAAAAAATAATAATATTTGGAACATCAATATTTTGTGAGACTAATAGTTACACCGAATAGTGACAGTTTTAGAAAATAAGCCTCAAAATCTGGATGTTCAATTCTAGAAAATTTTTTAAAAAGTAAATATAAATTAGAGACATTTTTTATAAGAGGGAGATTCAGTGTGAATAAAGAATTCATGTTTAGTACCCTGCCCCATTGTTGGTAGGTTTTCTGAAACTTAAGTTATTCAATTGGAGCAAGAATATATTAAAATATTTAACTTTTCATTGTACAGAAAATCCTTTTGTGAAGATCATTTTAATATTGTGACTTTTGAATACTCATTCCATTATTAATAACTCAAGCAAACATCCTCATTATATCTCATGTTAACTTAAAAAGTTCTAAGGAAATCCACATATTCATACTGCAGAGTCTTAGATATTGTTTACAAATAATACAGTCTCTCTGTTAAATGCCATTCCCAAATTTTTTCTACAATAGATATATCATTTTTTTTTTTTTGGTTTTTTGAGACAGGGTTTCTCTGTGTAGCCCTGGCTGTCCTAGAACTCACTCTGTAGACCAGGCTGTTCTCGAACTCTAGATATATCATTTTATGGAGCAACTATCAGACATCAAACAGGCAAACACTTTGTTTTCTATTTATAACTTTAATTTTTTATTTCACCAAAAAAATACTTGTGGAATTAATCAAAATTAAATGACTTAAACAGAGTATAAGGTCCTTGAGGTCTTTGCGCTGCTCTCCAAAGTTTTTCTCTATAACCCACTGCTATATTTCAGTATATCCATTAATTTCTTTGCCTTTTCTAATGAGATTTAATAAAATGGTTTAAACAAAGAATTTTACAAACTAGTATCCTATATGCTTTGAATTTAAATTTTATATTAACTAGTAAAATAGAACACAAATAATTAATTTATCAATCAATTAAAATATTTTAACTAAAAATGATATACAAAGAAAGTCATATAAATCTTTATATAGCTCAACACAAATACTTGTCCAGATACATTTATTGGATCATTCTTTTGGTTGTTTGTGTATCTGAGAAAGTGAAAAGAAATTTATAGATTAAGCTAGGGTTTTGTCTTCTCATTTTGCTACAAGCAGATGGTCTGAACCCATGGAGATTCAACTTGAAAATAAAGGTTCATAAAATTGCATATTTCTGAACATTTCACAATCATATTTTCAATTCCCCAAATGTTTCCAGTAATTTTCAACATTTATTAGAAATAGAGACAAAGCAACCTGGTTCATTAAATTTAGACTTTGTTTCAAAATATCTTAATTACACACATTTTGGTAATTAGATTGAGAATATTTACACTTTAGCTAAGAAGATAGATAGCAAGTCAATGTCACTCACAAGTCTGCTGTATTTATACTTCATTGGTGTATTTACATAATAATTCAAAAACTAATGGCTGTTGTAAATTCATATTGTGTTTATAGATGTTTCTTATGCAAATATTGTTAAATAAGTTCGATGGATATGCTTATCCAAACTTTTACATTTCCCTGCCAAGTTTGTTGCCCATCTTTGCCTTTGATAATTTCCTTTCCAAGGAGAATTATTTCAAGTCAGTAGAAATGCAAGTGAATTATTTCTTCTCTCTCTTCAGTTAATAATGGATAATAATTAATTTATATAGTCATTATTCAAAAATACTTTTAAAATCTGAAAGTACTCATGATACTGAGTTTCTAAAATTTATTATATGATTTATTTCATACATGAAATGAATGATAATTTATAACAATTATTTAAAAATAGTTATCATATATATGGCTATTTTTCCTTCTTTGTTTTCAAATCAAATAAGTTTTAATATGTTCTTCCCTATGTTCAAAACACCTTTCTTACTTCCTAATTTACATTTCTAGATTCTTTACAGGCTACCTAACATTTCATTAAGCACTTAGAACTAAGATTAATGAGGTAACTACTTACGAAATTGCAAGAACAATTAGCAACATATAAAATATAAATATGTTCATAAATACATTAAAGTAGAGCATTTAGCTGAAGTACATACATCACTGGGAAGTTTTGTCCTTTGAAAAACAAATGAGATTTACAAGGACTTACAACACTTGAAATGATATGAAATAATAATTTGAAAGGACAATATGTCTAAATGTTGTGTTTTTGACTGGAAATTGTATTCACTGTAAAACATTCTCTAAACTCTGAAGTTTCTCAATATCCTCAATACTTCAGACCTTGGTATCATTTATGATCACTGCATTTACATAGTGTTTAAGCTTACCTTTATAAAATGTGCAGTGCTCTACATTTACTCCCTTATGAAGATTACTTAATTTTTACATGTGCTTTGCCCCAGCCAGAGAAAAAAGTACATTATATTTTTTAATTTGTGAGTCTTTCACTAATATTTCTAAACTCAAGCTGTCACACTTCTCTTAACAAATTACCTTATTCCGTTATTTCCCCAGTCTCTTACTTGAGTTACAATTTCATCCCTTCTTATTATTAACTCAAAGGACAGTCTATATTTAATTTTTCAAGTTCTTCACATTGTTATCACATCTGCAGTAATTATCACAGTATATATGCTAGAAAAATTCTTTCATTGAACTTGTATTTTAAAAATTATGAGTGACTGATACAAAACCTCATTCTCCCATAAAGAACACATGCTATCTACTTTACAATATTAGGAACAATTCTTCCAATATTTATCATTGTTTTCTATTCTATTGCTGTAAAGAGTACTGAAACCAAGGAATCTCTTATAAAAGAAAATATTTAATTGGGGACTTGCATAACGTTTCAGAAGACTGGTCCATGAGCCTCATAGCAGGAAGCAGACAGGCATGGTGCTAGAGCAGTAGCTGGGAGGTCTACATCTTGATCTATGAGGAGCCTCAGGCAGGAGAGAGAAAGAAAGAGAGAGAGAGAGAGAGAGAGAGAGAGAGAGAGAGAGAGAGAAACAGAGACAGAGAGAGACAGAGAGAACTAGATAGACATGGGCTGCTATATCCCAAAGCTCACCTTCAGTGGCACTTCCTTCCAACAGGGCCACACCTCCTAATCCTTCCCAATCACTTAACACTAACTGGTTATTAAGCAATCAAATATATGAACTTCTGATGGTCTTTATCATTCAACCCATGTCCAGTGTTGCATTGATATTTCTGAAAACTTTCTTCCTAGGTGAAATAGCAACACAACACATTACAGAGATACTATATTAACAGGGTTTTGAGAGGCTCTACATTGAGTTGTTGATACATTTTCCACGACAGTAGATTTTTCTGAAGATATTGAATGAATAAATATAGTCAATGGTTTGAATGAATGAATGTGGTGAATTGAATAAATGACTTGGGAGCTAAATAAAATCTAGAAAGTTCAAGTGTTTCAGAAAGTACAAGATTCATCAAGTATGTAAGCAAGGTGGTAAAATAGCAATAAGCTGTTGGAAAGATAACTTTTCCCAGTGCACTCTGAGTACAGTAGGGATTTCCAGGCATGCAGTTTATGGGAGGGGGCTGAGTGGTGTAGCCATCTTCCTAGAAGTACTAACAACTAATTAGCCATGCTTGAATTTATGAGGGGTAATTTCTTGTGATGTTCTCAGTATCCTGTATATAGTAAATTGATATTTAGCCTTGTTTCTCCTTGAAATATCATGCAATACAACTGATGTCCAAACAAGACTCACAAAACCAAATAAGGGGGTGAGAAAATCAGTTTTAGAGCCTCACAGTTGATAAGGCTTGAAAGTGAAGCTCAACATTTTTACCAGACAAAATTTGTGAGTAATATATGAATTCCAATGATTGGGACATGCAGGCTATAACTTTCATACAAGGCTCTAATTTTGATGAATATATAGAAAAAAGAATGGGGTGAGATAGAAGTATGGGCTCATTTTCTATCAGCTGTCCAGATGTCAGAAAATATAAATTTAATATGTACCAAAGGATTCATCCTGAGATCCTGAGATTTGGAACCCATGAGTAGAATCAGACTGTGAGAAAGAAGGTAGAGGTAAAAATTATAAAAAATACCATTCAAGTCTGACCTATAGTGCTAAAATCAAAGAGGAACATCCATAATTTAGAGCAAAGAAGGGATCTTCATAATAGTGCACTGTAGAAAACTGTTATAATTACAATGTTGTCCATCATTGATCTCCTGTCTTTGGGGAAGATCTCCAAACATGGAAAGAAATTGAATCTCACAGCCTGGCTGGTAAGGAGATATATATATTCAACCTTCCTGGAGACAAAAGCTGCATAGTCTGAGGAAAAGCATTGCCTGAGAGAATAACTCTTGGCAGACATTAGGGACGCTTAGTTGCAAATTGCCAAGCCTGCCTATGAGCTCTACTCTCTTCTCCATTTGGATTATAAGCTAGAAGTGTTTCTGAGTACACACCTGTCCCCACCTCTCAGGCACCCGATGTGACATGCTCATGTCACCTAAAGCTCAAGATATCTATGTTGTAATACTTAGGCTTCTTATCCAAGTTATTGTGTTTAGGTAATTTATTAGGTGCATATTCTCATTAACAATCTTCTATTCTTTAGTTAAATTATTTACTTTATGTTGGCTTTGCTTATTCTCTATAAAGTGCAATCTCAATGTCGTAATTTTGAGTGAACTTTTGTCAGACACATATATACATGTTGAGGTTGTTGAATGGTGAGAAATTGATTCCATTCGTAACCCATTTGATATAATCCTTGGCAAACTGTGAGTAATTTAATCCATCCCTAACACAATTGATTTGTCGATTATTTCTGTCCTTCCCAAATTTCCTTTGTGCCCTTTCAGAGCCATTCCTTACACAAACTCAGATGATGAGTAATTTTGCTGCTATTGGCATAGATTATCTGTTTCTTACAGAGTTTTATTTACAAAGCTGCATATTATAAGCCATTGGCACCTAACTTCATTTTACACTCTTTTATATTTCTCACTTCTAATTATATATTGCAAATCTAGTATGGTATAAATATAATTTATGAGTGACAATTATTAATGTACATTTTAATTTCCAAGTCTTTGTTTATTCTAAGTAAAAGTACCACTAAATTGCATAGCTTTATCTTTTAACACAGTGGTTTTCAATGTTGCTTATGCTTTGACCCATTTGCACAATTCTTCATGTTGTGAAGATCCTCCCAATTAAAAAATTATTTTGTTGTGCCTTCATAACTGTAATTTTGCTACTGTTGTGAGTAGTAATGTAAGTATCTGATGCACAGGATACAAAATATTCACTCCAAAGGGCCAAGGGGTTATGACCCATAGGTTGAGAACCATTGCTTTAAAATATATAGGAGTGGAATTGTTAAGTCACTTGATGAGTGAATATATATATATATATATATATATATATATGATACTGTTAAAATATTCTATTACTTTACACATTTTTTCAGTGAAATACTAGTCAGAAAGTTACAATGAGCAATCAATAACACATGGGAAGATCTCTCATTTATGACTGTTTTAAATTATAATTTGTTGATTATAATAATCGTTCACACATTCTGCATATTAGTATTTTGTGATTTATAGACTACAAAAGTATAAAGAATGTCTCAATAGTGAAGAAGACTGATAATACAATATAATACATCTATATGTACTAGATATTTAGCCTAAATTATAGCATTAGAGAAATACATGTGGAAAATTTTTTGCAACACCTTTTACCTTACAAATGTGAAATATTTATTCAGTTTTTAAAGTTCTGTTGGTTTATGCTTAACATAGGCTATTCTATTTGGTTTCACTCAAATTATTGAACATATTACCAGTCACCTGGCAATGTCAACTAAATTCAGGGAGTTTTAAAGTAGTTCAAAAACATCACATACACACACACACACACACACACACACATACACGAGAGAGAGAGAGAGAGAGAGAGAGAGAGAGAGAGACTCCACAAAGACAATTGCTCATGTCTTACACAGGTATTTATTAGATTAATTCAGGCAGCTATATTCAAATTTCTTTCCTAAATATAATCATCACTTAACCAGAAAATGAAAAGATGAAATCTGTTGTAGAGATTTTCAGACATGTGACTTTCTTTACATTTCTGTTAAACTTCATCATTAAAAAGTGTTTATGCTTGTTGATGAAAGTTCTCCATTAGAATCCCATTCCCATATCTTGTAGCTTACAGCTGAATCTAACCCTAGCTACATATGGTCTGATAGCCTTTATGAACTCCTGAATTCACATGTGCACACATCCACACAAAACCACACACAGATACTTTTAATTATAAAATAAAATGAATTTTAAACAAAAGACAATGCAGAGGCTGTCCATCACCTTTGCATATTAAATTAGCCTACATATAATGCCAGGAAAAATACAGGGCAATAATTTTAACTTATATGAAACATAAGTTTATTTAAAAATATCTGGAGGATTTTTTTGTATCCTTCAAGAAATTAATTACTTATGATGCCATTTGACTTCATTCTATTTCAGATTATATTCACATTTATGTATAACCATAACACTACAGAAAAATTTTAAAAATATAAACTACTCATTTAATAGGTTGTTTTCCTTAGAATATTTTATTATGTTTTCATAATAAAGTTAATTATCACAATTAATTAACAGTATGTAAAATTATTGTGCCCCTAGGTATAAATTACTACAAATTTGGTTGCAACATAATAACAATTCAATTTAAAGGAAAATCAACAGGTAATGAATGAGTTATAAATTATAAAGTCATTAACTATCATTAGATTTCAGAATGCTTCAAATACTGTAATTTTCTTGTTAACATTTATGTCATTGAACCAATAGATAAAGGAAATAATAAAAATTATAACCATTGATTCGCTTTTGTTTCTGCCTGATATCCCAGGGCTCAAAAGCAATGATGATCATCTTTAGGTCATGAATGGGAATGTAGAAACTGTATGGTTTTTAAATTTATATTTTAAGATTTTGGTTCATCCATTCCTTCATCTTCCTGGGCTTTTCACCTCACACATAGAATATATAGCAAAACAAAACAAAGCCCCACAAAGCACTCAGTCTGACAGACACTTCAGCACTGGCCTCCCTTCTCCTCTGATAATACTGCCCAAGCTTCTCAGACTTGACTACCTCCTGTCAATCATAGGACCTTGTGCCTGGCTCAGTCAACCATAATTTCTCCACAGACCTGCTGCACTACCGAACCCTCTGCTAAAATGTTCTTTGTCCAAATGATCCCTTAGCAGTGTCTTTAGTTTCTTCACATCCTTTGGAAGAAAATCAATCCTGATTTTATAAAATAAACTGTGCTGTGTTAGGACTGGCTTTTACCTCACTTGGATCTACTGTTATCTACACTCTGTATCTTTGATAATGTGTAGACATATTTATTAATATTTTACATTGATTTTTATAAATATCAATAACAAGATACATTCTATTTTTCTCACTTTTACATTACTATTTTATGCTATATAAAAGATGATGTACATTTTGAATGAATAAATATGGAGACATTATAAAGTGTCTTGATTTTAGCTAGAAAAATATTTTTAGAGAATTATCTTGCTAATCTCAAAACATTTCAGTCAGTGGTCTATTAGCAATCTGAATCACAATTTGAGATAAGCATTGTTTGAATGATTTTGTAATTAGTATAAATATTTTTTTATAAACTAATATGCAATAAATTTGAGAAAGTGCATCACTATTCATCACTGGAAGGTGAGAAATTCAGCATGTAGACCAGGTTGGCTTGAAAAGGGGATTCTGCCTCTGCCTCCAAAGTGCTGGAATTAATCATAAATTAACTCCAGAAAAGTTACAACTACTATTTTAAAATTGTGTTTGATTTTTGCTTTTTTTTACGTGTAACTTCTTTTGTTAGTATTCATTATTGTCTCTCATTTAACAACATGCCAATTAGTATTATTGTTGTGCCTGCTTTAAAAAATCACCTACTTTTAAAAGCTACAGTTAATCTTTTAAAAGACAAACACTTAGTTTGGGTTGGCTTACAATTTTAGAAGTTTAGTTCATTATCATCATGGTCAGAAGCATGGCAGCACATAGCAGACATGATGCTGGAGGAGCTGAGAATTCTACATCTTGATCCAAAGGCAGTCAGAAGGAAACTATCACACTGGGTATGGTTTGAGCATATATATAAAACCTCAAAGCCTGCCTCCCCAGTGACACACTTTTTCCAATAAGGTCACTCTTCCTAATAGTTCCACTCCCTATGAGCCTATGGGGGGGGTGTGAATACATTCAAACTACCACATTCCACTCCCCAGACCCTATAGGTTCATAAATATATCATAAAGCAAAATGAATTTAATTAAATTCCAAAATCCCCATTGTCTATAAAAGTCCCAAATTGCTTAAAAGTCCAAAGTTCAAAGTATCTTCTGAATCTCAGGCAATCTCTTAGCTGCAACCCCCTGTAAAATCACATACTTTCAACACACAATGGTATAGAATATACATTACCATTCCACAGTATTTGTAAGGAAGCAGAGTGCAGAAATATTGGGCCAAAACAAGACTGAAAACCATCTGGGTGAACTCCAAATGCTGCATCAGGCATATCTAACATCAAAATGTTCTTCAGATCTCCAGCTCTTCTCAGCTCTATTTGTTGACAACAGCACACTTCTCTCTTTTGGGCTGGTTCTATTCCCTGTTAGCCAATTCCTCAGCAGGGTATCTCCTCTGTAACTTAGGTACGCTGCAAAGGTCAGGTGTGTGGCACGGTGTCCCTGTATGGAGACCCAGAGATGTTATTGTGTGAAAGAGGTTATGGAAACTCACTCCATGACTAAGGAAAGTTGCTGAGGTTAGGTGTGTGCCAGAAGTATGGAGGCCTAGAGAGGCCATGGCATGAAGCTATGAAGGTGAAGCCTGGATTGCCAAGGAGACCTCAAGATGTTAGAGATGCCAGAGCCTGTGAGCTACCTGCTTATTTTTGCACTTTTTTAAAAAAATAAATAAATTAATGAATTCACTTATATCCCAATATCAGCCCACTACCTCTCAGTCCCCTCCTTTTGCAGCCCTTCCCTTCATTTCCCCTCCCTTTCTCCTCTGAGAAGGGGGATTTCCCTGGGTATCATCTCCTCACCCCCACCCCCAGCCCTGTACATCACTCACTGCAGGTCTAAGTGCATCCTTTTTCACTGAGGCCAGACAAGACAGCCCAGTTAGAGGAACAAAATTCCCAGACAGGCAACAGATTCAGGGGCAGCCCCTGCTCCAATTGTTGCAGTACTTGCATGAAGACCAAGCTGCACATCTGTTACAAATGTTCAGGAGGCCTAGATCCATTCCATGCTCGCTCTTTGGTTGGTAGATCAGTCTCTGTTGGCCCACATGTCTCCAGGTTAGTTGACTCTATTGGTCTTCCTGCATAGTCCTTATCCCATCGGGTCCCTTCATCCTTCCCCCTGGACTCTTCCTCAAGACTCCCAGAGCTCTATCTTATGTTCAGCTGTGGGTTTCTTCATCTGTTTCAGTCAGCTGCTGGGTAGAACCTCTCAGAGGACAGTTACACTAGGATCCTGTCTGCAATCATAAAAGAGTATCATTAATACTGTCAGGGATTGTGTTTGCCCATAGGATGAGTCTCAAGATGGGCCTGTTATTGGTTGTTCCTTCCATCCATCTCTCCTCCATCTTTATCCCTGCATTTCTTAAAGACAGGACACTTTAAGTTGAACATTTTGTGGGTGGGCTGCTGTCCTTTTCCCTTCACTGGAAGTCCTGCCTGGCCACAGGAAGTAGCCCTTTCTGGATCCATATTCCACAGTGCTAGGAGTTTCAGCTAGAGTTACCTCTATAGCCACCTGGAGACCTATCCCAGGTCACTTTTTAACCTATTGAAATCCATGTGTGAGGTGAAGAAATCTTAAAACTTGATCCAGTTGAAGGCAGGGCAGGAATCTGCTTGTCTCCAAAATGCATAGTCATTAGATATGTATTACTTCATAAAAGTAGGCCATGTGTTCCTGGCACAGACCTATGTTTCTCCAGGACAAATATCAAGGAGCAAAATTTATAGCATGTATTAAAACTAATATTCTTCTTGTTGAAAGCAATACTATGGTTGGCATGCTAAGAGCCAATCAGAACAGCCTGCATATATTCAAACATCTTACCCTCATTACCATATGTAAATGCCCTGTTTAAAATGCCATTTGTCATTTATTTGGTTTACAGCTTTAATTTGTTTATATAACCCTTAAAATAAAGAAAATCAAACATTTCTCATGTACGCTTTTTCTCTACTCTTATAAAATTCATGAAATATTTAATGACAGTGGTTTGCATGAGGTAGAAACACTTTATATTGAATTTGAAATTCCTTCATCACGTATCAGATCCCTAAATTTAAGATTAATTTTGCATCTGGAGAGATGGCTCAGTGGTTAAGAGCACTGGCTGCTTTTCCAAAGGTCCTGAGTTCAACTCCCAGCTGCCACATGGTGGCTCTCAGTCATCTACAATGCAGTCTAACACCCTCTTCTAGCTCTCAGGTGTACATACAGATAGAGCAATCATATATGTAAAATAATCATTTTAAAATACATAAAAATCTTTTTAAAAGATTTATTTTTCTTGTTGTTTTATGTCTAAAGCAGCCATTAAACCTGTATTAATATTGTCAAGTGAAATAACAATAGCCATATAATGTAAATATTATTTTATATAATATTTTCCCCAAAGCATCTGAATTTCAGTTGTTTCATTCAATCTAGACTGTATAATGTTATCTTTGGGAATTTAGGATCATGAAGTACATAAAACACATTCTCAGGCACAAAAA
>JADRCH010000066.1:10765131-10781108 GCA_019843965.1 Rhynchomys soricoides | reverse complement strand
GGGGGGGGTGCAAACTTAGAGGAATGGAAGGAGGGGAAACTGTGATTAGTATTATATGAGAAAATATATTTTCAATAAAAGTTAAGTAAATACACATTTATAAAAGGGATAATGTTTTTGGGTACACATACTACTTGACTTATGATGAGATTATATTGTAGAGGAATTTTAATCCAGCAACATAATTGCTCTGGCAAGGGGCCATATTCAAAGACCTTCTAGGTCTTTGTGATCTGGCTGGAATACAGGCATATCCTTAGTACATATATTTAATCCCAAACAATGAAGATAGAGTTAGTTTGTAGCTGATCCCAACCATGTTTGTAAGTGATGTCTAATTGAGGGGCAGACAAAGTGCTGAATCACAGAAAGATTTGACTGGAGTCTTCAGAGATAGAATATGCCAAACTCTCATGACAGCAATGACAACAGGCAGGAAAGAGAGGCTAGGTAAGAACAGAGCACAGGAGAGGGTAGAGGGGAGAGGGGAGGGGAGAGGGGAGAGGGGAGAGGGGAGAGGGGAGAATCAGTTCCTACATTCAGTCCAGCTCAGTTTGTGGGGGGAGGGCAATTCAGTGAATTCAGGAAATATAGTGGAGTTTAGGACAGTGCAAGTCACCAGAGGCCATTGAAGACAAAGATAAGAAGGAGCCAGAAGATTAGAACAAAATGCCAGAGTTTGAAGCCAAACAGAACAATTGAGGGAGAATCTTAGAGAAGCCAGATTGAATCAGTCAGCATAAAGAATAATTTGAGCCAGAACAGCTGAGTTGAACCAGCCAGCCAGAGTTCAGAAAAAATTGAAAGAGTTGAGCTCATTCAGTAATAAGCCTCCAAGATATCTATTACATCTGCTGAATAACATTTACTTCTACATTATGTCTTTGTAAACTCAGAGTAAGTTAAAGAGATCCTATGCCAAAGATACATTTATTATATTTAAAATACCAGACATCATTGCATAGGCTAGGTATTTTCTTCCTCTTTTATTATACATTTTTTCTTATACAATAAAATATAAATATAGTTTTATTCTTCCCAGTTCTTTTCAACATGCTCTCCCAGAGGATCAATGCCCTTTTTGTATCTTATTAGAAAAGAACAAAGAGGATTCTACATGATAACAATATAACATAACAAAATAAAATAGAGTAAGATAAATCAAAAACATCATAGTTAAGCATAACAAAGCACATTTACCTACACTTAGGCATCAACATCACATTCCGCCGATCTTATTTTATACTAAAGTGTTGAAAACCTTATAAAAATTTATTAGATATCCCAAACCTTGAAGTTTGACAATGGAGCAGGCTGTTCAATGTCAACTTTTTATCCTCGTATTCAACAGGCCACCTGGAAAACTGAGCTCACCAATGCTAACCCCGTACCATGAGATAATGTCCTAGCCTGGAAAACTGAGCTCACCAATGCTAACCCCGTACCATGAGATAATGACCTTGTTGTGTGTTAGACGTAATATCAATATGAAAACTTCTGAACATGCTTTCTCATGAGAATCACATTTATATACATACTACTTCAAACATCAAAAGTTAAACACTGAACCTTCATAGGTATAATATTTGCTTCTATCTGTTTACATATATGTAGGTGTTCTGTATGTAAGCATAGGAGAAGAATGTCTGGGTCTTATGGCAGCCATAAATTCAGATTGTCAAAAAGGAGGTAACTTTATACTCAATGTCTGAGCATGGTGGTTCTCATTTATCCATATTTTTAAATAAATTAATTAATTTTTTAAAGAAATTCAACATTCTTGAGGGCAAGTTCTGTCCTAATACAATGTTCATATTATAAATTGAATTACAGAAAATAACAGTACACATACATTATGCTCTTTATCACCTTTAAAATGAAAACATAAGGTATTTTCAGGACTCTAGCAAATTCTGATTCAGAGTAAACAATGTGACTCAGATCAATATCATTTTGAAATTCATTGCCATAGATTCTTTTATTCTAATTCTTTTGATGATGTGATTAATCAGTACTATTCAAGTAAATTTATGTTTTCTTTTATAAAAATTCTTTATTTTATGTGTATGTGAGAGTTCTGCCTCCTTGTTTACATGTGCCACACTTGGGGGCCTCTTGATAGTCCTGTTGAGAACCATGTTCTGTCCTATGAAAGAGCAGAACGTGTTTTTAAATGCTGAGTCATAGTCCAGACTAGAGTTCATAATTTATAAGTATCTATTTTTAGAATGTAGGGACATAGTACTTATTTGTTATTTCCTTAATGTTGCTTTGAATGTTTTTACTATTATCAGATGTTTTACTTTTAGTATGTATAGTGATTTTACATTATATTGGCTACACTATCCAATAAAGTTGATAATAGCAATTTTGTTTAGTTTCTAAATATTTTTCTTTTGTCCTTTTTAACTGTCCACACGTGTGTTAGTCGGAGTTTCTTTTCCTGCACAAACATCATGACCAAGATGCAAGTTGGGGAGAAAATGTTTATTCAGCTTACTCTTCCACATTGCTGGTCATCACTAAAGGAAGTCAGGACTGGAAATCCAGCAGGAGTTTATACAGAGGTCATGGAGGGATGTTTCTTACTGGCTTGCTTCTCCTGGCTTTCTCAGCCTGCTTTCTTATAGAACCCAAGACTACCAGCCCACAGATGGTACCACTCACAAGGAGCCTTCCCCTCCTTGACCACTAATTGAGAAAAATGCCTTACAACTGGATCTCATGGAGGCATTTCCTCAACTGAAACTCCTTTCTCTGTGATAACTCCAGCTTGTGTCAAGTTGACACAAAACCAGCCAGTACAATTAACCCCTTGTCAACTTGACACACAAACACATAACCAATAAGCCTCAACACTTACTTCCTTATTCATCCCCAAGATCTAAATAACATAAAAAGTTCCACAGTCTTTGCAAATTCTTACATATTGACATTTCAGTCCCTTTTAGACATCCAATCACTTAAAATTCTAAGTCTTTTAAAAATTCAAAGTCTCTTAACTGTGGGCTCTACCAAAACAGCTTCTTTATTCAAGAGGGAAAAATATCAGGCCACAGTCACAATCGAAAGCAAAATCAAATTCCAACCATACAATGTCTGGAATCTACTCACTTTCTTCTGGATTCATCCAAGGGGTTGAGTCTCTTCTCCAGCTCTGCCCTTTGTGGCACATACAGCTCCAGATGCATGTACTACACTGCTGCTGCTGTTCTTGGTGGTCATCTCATGGTACTGGTATCTCCAAAATACTGCTGTCTTCCACTGCAACTAGGCTTTACCATGGTGCCAAGCCTCACATCCTTTGCATAACCCCTTCATTCCTGGCATCAATTACAACTGAGGCTGCAAGTTCACCAATGGCCTTCCTCGGCCTCTTGCAGTGCCCAGGCCTCAGTTGCTCTTCATGATTCCTTCATGCCTTCAAAACCAGTACCACCTGGGTGACTCTTACACATTACCAAGTCCAGCCACCGCACAAGGTACAACCTTGGCTATCTCTGGAATGAAGCCTCTGTGATCTCAGAAAACACTTCTCAAAGATTTCACGCCAATGATGCTGGTCTCTTCTTAATCACTACTAATATCTCAGCTCCAGCTCACCAGCATCAATAGTCCCAGTAATGCAATGGTTTTGCTTTAGTAGTTCTGGTATCATGTTAATCATAGCTGATTTCTTCAGCCCCAGCCAACCAAAACCACAGAATCTTTACAATCAAAATAGCAATGGCCCTGATAAGAGTCTTTAATCTTCCTTCTGAAATTTCACAAGCCAGGCCTCCATCTTCTGCACTGTTCTCAACATTATCTTCCAAACTCCTACACAACATCCCACAAAGCACTTAACACCAAATGGATCTTCTAACCCAAAGTTTCAAAGTCCTTCCACAGTCTTCCCCAAAACATGGTCAGGTTGTCACAGAAATACCCAACTACACTGGTGACAATTTGTCTTAGTCAGGATTACTATTCCTGCACAAACATCATGACCAATAAGCAAATTGGGGAGGAAAGGGTTTATTCAACTTACTCTTCCACATTGCTGGTCATCACTAAAGGAAGTCTGGACTGGAACTCCAGCAGGAGCTGATACAGAGGCCATGGAGGGATGTTTCTTACTGGCTTGCTTCTCATGGCTTTCTTAGCCTGCTTTCTTATAGAACCCAAGACTACCAGCCCACAGATGGTACCACTCACAAGGGGCCCTTCCCCCTTGATCACTCATTGAGAAAATGCCTTTTCGCTGGATCTCATGGAGGCATTTCCTCAACTGAAATTCCTTTTTCTATAATAACTCCAGTTTTTGTCAAGATGACACTAAACCAGATAGTACAACACTTTACTTTTTTGCTACCAAATAATTATCATTGCATTAGATGCAATTAATAGTGTCCTATGTTTTTAGGTCACCTGTATGTTTTCTGTAATATTATGTTTCATTTCCAATTTGATTACATTTGTCTTTTTCTTTGGCATTTATTAAGAATTTTTTTTGTAATCTGCAGTATTTTCCATTACATTTTAATTTTACTTTGGTTTATTATGTTTTCTAGTATAAGTTATAAAGATTCATCATTTCTGGAATAAGTTATAATGACAGAAAGCATAATTTATTTACTGCAGTGCATTTTATTTTTCCTGTTTTATTATCTCAACTGAGTAATAGAATCTTATTAAAGTTTAATTATACTTGGCTTTCCTATCTTTTATATTATTGCAGCTATAATATTTTTACATGCATGTAAAGTCTAAACGTATATATTTATTACTTATCATATATTAATACAAGATATGCCATTTCTAATACACTGCATACTTTTCCTCTTTCTCATACTATCATGTGAAAATGATTGTACTCCAAACATGAAATAATTCCTTTAGTATTACAGATCATTATTAATTATGAGAAATTTGTTTTGTCTAAATTTTCCCGTATTTCAAATGAATGAATCTCAACTGAATAATTTAGTACTTTTTTAATAAATTTAGTTATTTAGTATACAGAAATATATATGTATTTCTGTATGTCAAAATATACAGAAATCTTTTATTTGTTTGCTTCTAAAATTTTTCAGTATTTAATCATAGTCCTCCAAATACTTAATGTTCTAATTTCAAATATTCTAGAAAAAATATGTTTATTATTATTTATAATGTACAAATGTACTTTAATCATTTAGAATATAATATTTTCTCCTTGGTTCACACACACACACACACACACACATACATATATATTTTTTTTTCTTTATAAAAATACTCATTCATAGGAAGACTATGATCATGGAATGAGTCTGCTTTTGAGTCTCAGTTATAACTGTCAATTATCTTTTTTGTCTCTATATGTCCTCATGATAAATGTGCTTTTCCTTTCATATTTTCACTATTATTTATTTAGTCTACTTTTACTTTGACCTTTGAATAGATGTTTGCACAAATTAAAAAATCTATGGTAGAAAATCACTCCAAATAAATGAATTGGAATATTAATAAATGCTAATATAATGCTGAATAAAATGTAATTTCATCATAATATAAAGTGGTCTAAAATTTCAATGATATATTTACAAGAAAACTAACCAATGTCCTATAGAGAAATAGGATAATTAAATTTTATTAAACTTATTTATAAACTGTTATAATTTATTAATCTATTATGAAATGAGAAATCAAATTAAAAGGCATCATATCTTTATAGCAGTTTTACTAGGTAACTCAAAATTACTAAGCTTACTAAGATTTGTATAATTTGAAGCTGACATATGGTAAGATCTAGTGCAGTCTTGGTGAAAATATTTGTCTCTCCCCAGATGGAAGAGTTGTTTCTCATTCACTGTGTATCTAATGAAACTTTAGTACACTTTCAGAATGATCGGGTAATTCACATAAACATCTGTCTTAGTTATTGTTCTATTGCTGTGAGGAGACACCATAACCAAGGAAATGCAGGGACAAAAAGAGCAGCAAAAACTGAAGGAAAGGCCATCTAGAGACTACCTCCCCTAGAGATCCATCCCATCTGCTCACACCAAACCCAGACACTCTTGCTGATGCCAAGAAATGCTTACTGACAGGGGCCTGGTATAGCTGTCCCCTGAGAGACTCTGAAGAGCTGGACCAATATAGATGTGGATATACACAGCCAAACATTGCACTGAGCATGGAGACCCCAATGGGGAAGTTAGGGCAAGGACTGTAGGAGCTGAAGGGATTTGCAACCTCATAGAAAGAACAAAAATATCAACCAAACAGAACACCAAAGCTCCAAGGGACTAATTCACCAACCAAAGAGCACACAGGGGGTACCCATGGCTCCACTGGATATGTAGCAGAGGATTGCCTTATCTGGCACCACTGGAAGGGGAGCCCCTTGGATCTGTAGAGGCTTGATGACCCAGGATAGGGAAACACTAGGCAACTGAGGCAGGAGTGGGTAGGCGGGTGAGGGAGGACCCTCATAGAAGCAGGGAGAAGGGAGGAGGGGATAGAGGGCTTATGGAGGGGAACCTGGGAAGTGGGATAATATTTGCAAGGTAAATAAATAAAATAATAAATAAATAACCAATAGTCTGGGCTATAAAACATTTAAGAGCATATGAAGAGCTCTTATGTAACAATTTAAAAAGAGAGAGTAAGGAGGGTCAAATGAGAGGACTTCCAGGAAAGAAAGGGAATGGGAGGCTGATAGAATTATAATCTCAAAACTGAAAGAAATAATACAAAGGAGTATATCAATCTTTCAGGTATTATGGTACACATATTTAATCATTGCGCTGGGGAGAGAGGAGCAGGATTGCATAAGAAAATACTCTTTCAAAAATATATGTAATTCAAGCCAGTAAAAGATGCATATCTGTCATCAGGATGGAAAAGGAGATTTTCTGTAGATTCAGTGCTAGTTTGGACTACACAGAAAAGATGAGGTTAGCCAGAACTGCATAGTAATAACGTCTCTCAAAAATAAAGATATAAAACAAAATGATAACAAATAAATGATTTGATAATAGCCATTGAATAGATTATTTTGAAATAAAAATAAAACCCTTTTGCTTCACATAAAATATATGAATACGATTCTGGAGTTATATTTGTGTGGACATGATCTGTCTAACAGTCAAACTATAATATAAAGGTACAAGCCAAGACGGAAGTGGCTACTTTTGCAAGGTAGAGTGACTGGTTAGTCACTCCTCATTACTGGTTGCGATAGAGAATGTTTTGTGTCAACACAAAGAGGGGGCAGATATCTGGACATAACTTACACTAGAACTGTCTGTGTGGATGGTTTTGAAAGAGACTAAGATTCTTGTGCGTAGACTAGAGAAGCCAAGCTCACTCTCAGAATATGTGCATTTCTTCACTTCTCACCTGACCAGATGAAGAAGAATTAAATACAATAAAATCTAACTTCTTTTCCTGGCTAGTGTCTGAAAAAAAAAATAAGAAAGAAAGAAAAAAAGGATATCAGTTCTGTCCTCGATTTCAAACTGAACTGAAGCACTGTCTTTTCTGGATGTTGATTCTGCCAGCCACCACACTGAATGGAGTCATCAAAGCTCTTGTGTCTTCAGATGGCACAGCTATACTTCATGTCTGAATATGACAGCTTCTGAAACTGCACCAGCCAATTTTTTATCTTCCACTCATTTACCTCACATCATCATTTTTTGTCCTTCTCAGCCTCTTCAGGTCTACACACACAATCTGCAGGTCGCTCTGCTAATCCCTTGTTTCTGCCTCCCTGGAAAACCCTAACAGAAGTCTTTTTCTACCTCTTGATCTTTGGTCTTGTGCTGTGGGTTTCTATGTTCTTAATGTGCAGCAAGTTGTGAACTTACTTGTATTTTAATACATTTTCAGATAATTTGGGTAACACTCTTTAAGTCTGACAACCTCAAGAATATGACAGGGGGTAATGAGTGGGATGTAAATTGAATAAGTAAAATAGATGATAGATAGATAGATAGATAGATAGATAGATAGATAGGTAGGTAGATAGATAGATAGGTAGATAGGTAGGTAGGTAGATAGATAGATAGGTAGATAGGTAGGTAGGTAGATAGATAGATAGATAGGTAGATAGATAGATAGATAGATAGATAGATAGATAGATGATAGATAGGTAGATGATAGATAGATAGATAGGTAGATAGGTAGACATTACCATAAAAATATGACAGGAGGAATATGGTACTTTTCACAAGAAACACCTATATAATTCGCAATACTGAATGTAGTCTATATGTTATTGCTTACACAAACACACACGTGTGTGTGTGTGTACATTCATATCACACTGAATCCAAACATCAATGACAATTATGGATGGAAATTCCCTCTATAACTCGGATTGGTACATTTTTGTCCACATCCATGCTTCTATATGAATATTTCATTGTTTTTTAGTGTCCTCAGGCCAGATAACTAAGTGAACTTTTTAAAGTATTTTCCTATATTTCTTTATATTTTACATATGTTTATGTTCACACAATTGTAAAGGTATACATCCTTGTTTTAAGCTTCAAGTGTGAGTGTCAGAGAATGACATGAGGAACTCAGTTCTCCCATCTACCACGTGGGGCCTGTGGCAAGAATTCATAGTATGAGGACTTGTGGCCAAAAATCTACTCTAGTTTTGGACATATCCTCACCTGTGTAAATACAGAGGATATTCAAAAAGGAAATATGTGTGTTGCCTGCATGCAATAAGACTATTTTATATGTATTAGCAGAAATAATTCTTAACTGCTGAGCCATCGCTCCATCATGCAAAGTAGCATTTCTAATTAATTCTTTTCATTTTCTTTTCGGAGGACTCTGCTTACTGTATAGTGTATATATATAAGTATAAATATTTACTCTACAACTGGTTTATATACACTCATTGTCTTTTCATTATTTTATTATAACAAAACACTCTGACCAAAAGGCAACTAAAAGGAGACAGTGTTTTCTTGATCGTTATTCCACATTCCAGCCCAGCATTTCAGCAAAGCCAGACTGGGAAATCAAGCAGCTAGTCACATCACAGGTGCCAAGAGAAATAAACATCCACATGCTGCCTGCTCCCTGGTAGATTGTTATGCTTACTATCATTTCTTACTCCTTCACATCATTTTATATATTCTTCCATGAAAATGTGACACCCACATTCAGAACAGTTCTTATCACCACAATTATGAGTCAAGTCAACCCATCATAGATATACCCACAAGCCAACCTAACATAATTTCTTAATTAGACTACCTTCACAGGTGATTTTATATTGTGTCAAAGTGACAATTTAAACTAATCAGCATGCATATACTAGTTATTGTGTTGATATATATTGCAATGGTTGACGTATGGTAGCAAAGCTAAAATCTCAGCACTCAGAGCCTGTGGCAAAAAGATCATGTATTCAATACTTGTCCAGAATACTGATGTCCTACATAAAATCTTACAAATTGTTTATAGATTTCTTACATAACTGCACAATAATATCAAAATGACCCGGTATGCATTTGATTAAAAGATGTATTAGTTTGAGAACAAACGAAACATTTGGTGTTATGACTAGCAGTTTGAGAATATAATATTTTTAAGAAGCATAGTAAGCAGAGCTCAATCTGAGAGTAATAAGAAAGACTCTTGAGGGATCTGGTTAGTTTCTAGAGGATCTTCCAATGCCAAGGGCAGTTTTATTGAAAGAAGCCTCTTCTTTACTTTTTAATAACATATTTACTGTGGCCTACAGTTTAATAAAAGTTTTTCAAGCTTCAAATCCTTTAAGCATGCTTAGCAGTGACTCAAGAACAAGGTGCACTGATGGCTAAGATAACTTTTGATATAAAAATAACACTCTATAGAGCTTGTTATTTAGTTATTGACCCACTGTAACCCCAGACTTTCTGTTGCCACAAGGTGAAAGACCAAACCTCCCTTTCTCCCTCACCAAATCTCCCTCCCGTTCTTCCTACTTCCTTCTCTCCCTCCCTGTGTCTCTCACACATATACACAAACACACACAATTATGGGTATAAATGCATATGTGCATGTGTATGTACATGTACGTGTGTGTGTGTGTGTGTGTGTGTGTGTGTGTGTTTATAATGGCAGTGGGAACCTTTGTACCTGGTGAGTAAAAATATGTACAAATGAATGCATAATATATATTACCTTGGATGATTCTCTTGAAATTTTTCTCTAAAGTCATAGCAATATTTGATTTGATGAGCAAGCTTTCACGATAAAGTAAAACCAGGGTATCAAATGCTTAGGGCCATTTTTAATGCTCCTAATTCCTGCTTAGTAAGTACAACAGATACATCCTGATATTTTAAAGGTAATGCATTTTCTACAAAATGTTTCAGATTATCTGCATGTTGAATTTCTCATTTTCACCCAGAGATCAAATGTGGGATCGTACAGAAACAGTATGTTAAGAGCTGACACTATAAAGATCCAGTCGTGAAATTAACAGTGAATTACTGCACAGACTGCACATTAAACTACCATCTTGTGCAACAAATGGTACAGACAATCTGTAACCTGAAATATTAATATCTTATGACTATGGAGATCACATTAATTACAGTCAATTTAAGAATGCAATAATTATACTGTTTTATGGTAGGCACTAAGGTCAGTTTATGTAAGTGATTACTCACCTGTTTCAAAGCTCCACATTAAGTTTTCAGCAAGATGTGTATTTTATTCTTCTAGGGCAATTTGTGGTTTTGTGAGTATACACACACACACACACACACACACACACACTAAGGTCATTTTGTTGCAAAGGACTAAAATCACTTTGTTTGAAATGAGTTTTGTCCTATTATTTCAAAAAGATCAAATTTACACATGGATGTCATAGACTCTAATGTGAATAATCAGGTAATAAATATCTAATTTTGTGATGTGCTTGTGTGTACACTCGTGTGTGCATGTGTAGTGTTTGTGTGTGCATGTGAGTATATATGTGAGTCCAGGGTACACCCATGTTCATATGGGCATGGGTGTGTTTGCATGTGTGACATGTGCATATGTAAAGATCAGAGAACAGCCCTGATTGTAGATCCTCATCTTCCATTTCTTGTCAATTTTTTAAGAACTGACTGAGTGAAAACATTTTTCAACAAATATTACTAAAATTTATTTTTATGCTTTAACCTGCAAGCATGTCTGTGGAACAGTTTCTTGATTGATTGATATGGAAGTGCTCAGCTTACTCTAGATGGTGCCATCACTGGGCATTTGGTCCTGGTTTGTATAAATAATCTGGTTGAGTGTGTGCATGGGAAGCCTCAGTAAAGGGTGTTCCTTCCTTGGATATAGCTTCACACTTCTGCCTGGAGTTCCTGCTTTGGCTGGATGCTAGCCACTGAGCAGCAGATTTGGGTTTTACTGCTGAATTTCACTTTAATCTGATCATTACTGTGCTTGGGGTCTTATCTCTGGTAATATAAATATATTCACCTTGATTTTTACTTTATAGGAGCCCACCGCTTAGATTTTTGATTTTTTAAAAGGTCTTGGTTTTTTAAGTATTGAAAATATTTGACAACTTGTGGGACTTTCAGGGATGTACTTTGTTTTATTTATATTTTTAATTAATTAACATCCCAAACTCTGTCCCCTTCTAGGTACTCCCTTACAGAGTATACACATTCATCCCCCCTCCCCTTATACTCCCACCCTGGGACATCAAGTCTCTGCATTGTGGAATGGATTCCACAGTCAGGCTACAGCTTTAGGACTATCCCTACTCCAGTTGTTGATTGACTCACATTGTGGTATCTAAATGAGATCTTGAGGACTAAGAAACATTTTGATTTAAGAGTGATGAAATTGTGTGTCAGATTAGAAAGAATGGACTTGGGCTAATCTCTTACTAACCTGATGCTGCTAGCTGAGTGAACTTCAGTTGAGGAATAAAATTTATCTTATTGTTCTGAGTAGGTTTGTGGGTAAGGCATTGTCTTGACTGATGACTGACTTGGAGGAATCTGCCCACTGTGTGCAGTACTATCCATAAGCAGATGTTTCTTGGTTGTATGAGAAAGATGGATGAAATGTACAGTGTAAACAAACTAGTAAACAGCATTTTATCATTTGTTTCTGAATCAAGTTCCTGCCGTCCGTTCCACATTTGTCTTCCCTTGATAACATACTACAGGCTATAAACCAAATGGGCTCTATAAGTCATTTCTCCCTTATTGGTTTCTGCCTGTGTTTAAGCAAAGAAACATAAAGTAAACTAGAATAATAAATTAAAAATAGATTCTGTTAAAAATATAATTTTAAAACATATTAAAATTTTTTGGCACATATTATAAAAATTATTTCTATTAGCAATAAATCAAAAATTAGTGCAAGGCTTAAACTGACATAGTTAAGAACAAACTACTTCAAAGAGAATTATAATAGCAACATTGCAGTCTTAATTCTGAAAATAATCTTTCCTATTTATTTTATGATTTACCTATAGCTATCAACAAATTACCATTAGTAAACTCAATCAAAGCTTGAGATATTTATTCATTGAAGTAACTAATTTGTAAAGTTTGAATGACATATCAGGTTTTTGCACAGATGGTTTCAAACAAATGTAAAAATAAAGAACTAGGTCAAATGTATTTTCCCCCACTGAATATCCTCTGTCTCTTCTACCCTTACCCATTCTCTATTAGTTCCTTTCTAATATTTAAATTTTTATTCATTTTGCTCTATATTATGGTGTTTATATTTATATTTATTTTCTATGTATATAAGTGTTTTGACTGAAAATGTGAATGTGGGCCATCTGTGAGCAGAGCCTATGAAAGCCCAAAAAGGATTTTGGATCCCCTGGTGGATCATGGTGGTTGTGAGTCTACCATGTTCGTATTACAAAACAATCCCAGTGCTTTGCAAGAATGGAAGTAATCTTAATTCCTAAGCTACCTCTGCACCCCTCTATTGTACCAGTTTGAAAAATTTTATAGTATATTATTTAACATTATGCATACTATCATTTCAAACTACATATTTTGCTTTTAGATAGTATAATCATTTCTCATAGAAAAAAAAAATCCCATAATGAAGCATCTGAGGAATTTGTGAGTTTAATACAACATGTTATTTCTTGTGGAAGGGAAAGAATTATTAGGGAGTAGAGATACTTTGTATCAATGCACATAATCCCTTTTACAGTTCTCACTTGAATCTTATCTTTTCTCACACCCATCATGAATAATAAAATATTTTTTCATCTAGTTTTCTACTTTTAAGTTGTTTTGCTTATATGGGTTTTTTTTCACCCATATTTTATACAGCATCAAGTTATATTTAAAAAACATGAAGACAGACAGATCAATGTATTTGCCCCATTCACCACTTCACAATCTGCAGGTCTCTCAGAAGATCTGTTGCACCAAGGGAAAGAGATGAGACTGCCTGCCAAATACCTAGACAAGCTGGGATCTCCAGGAAGTCCAGCAGACAAGGTCTCCCTCCCCCACTGTGTAAACTGTATCTCCCTTCCAATCGATATGTACCTCTGCTGAGACAGATCAGCATGTCTGCCCCACTCACCACCCCACAGTCTTCAGGTTAAGCAGGAGATCTGCTGCAATAAGGGACTCTGTAGTTCTCCCAGAATATTTCCTGCAACCAGAGACACAGGAGGCAGTCTCCAGACAAAGATACCCAGGCCAGTTAACACCAGAGATAACCAAATGTAGAGATGCAAGCACAAGCACATGATCATCAGAAGCTAATGTATTTTGGCATCATCAGAACCCAGTTCTCTGACCACAGCAAGCCCTGGATAACCCAGCACACCTGAAAAGCATGCTGTTGACCAAAAATACCATCTCATGAAGATAATAGAGATCTTTAAGGGAGATATACATAACTCACTTAAAGAAATACAAGAAAACAGTTGGAAACCCTTAAAGAGGAAACAAATGAATCCTTTAAAGAAAAACAGGAAAACACAATCAAGCAAGTAAAGGAAATGAACCAAGACCAAAAAATAAATAAATAAATAAAAAGATAGAAACAACAAATAAATAAATTACAAATAGAGGCAACCCTAGAAATGGAAAACCTAGGAAAGAAATCAGGAGCTACAAATATAAGCATCACCAACAAACTACAAGTGTTAGAAGAGAAAAGCTCAGTCACAGAAGATAAGAAGATAATGACATGCTGGCCTGTAAAATGCTCCTAAACCAAATCATCCAGGAAATTCAGGACTTAATGAAAAGATAACACTTAAGAATAATGGGAATAAAAAAGAGCAAAGATACCCAGCTCAAAAGACCAGAAAACATCTTCAACAAAATTGTAGAAAAAATCTCCCCAACCTAAAGAAAGAGGTGGCCATAAACTTGCAAAAGCCTACAGAACACCAAATAGATAGGACATAAAAGAAAAAAAACCCAAATTACATAATAATTAAAACACTAAATGTACAGAACAAAAAAAAATATTTTAAGAGCAGTAAGGGAAAAAGACCAAGTAACATATAAAGGCAGACTTATCAGAATTATACCAGACATCTCAACACAGACTCTAAAGCCAGATATCTTGGAGAGATATCAAGCAGACCCTAAGAGATCACAAATGCCAGCCCAGGCTACTATACCCAGCAAAATTCTTAATTACCATAGTTAGAGAAACCAAGATATTCCATGACAAAACCACATTTAAAAAATACCTATTTACCAATTCATCACTACAGAGATTTCTAGAAGCAAAACTACAACATGAGGAGGGTATTAAAAAAAAAAAAAGAAAGAAAGAAAGAAAATAAATTAATCATCTCACAACAAAGTTAAAAGGAGAGAATCATACACACAAATGATACCACCTCCAACAAGAAAAATAACAAGAACCAACAATCACTGGTTTTTAAAATCTCTCAATATTAATTTATTCAATTCTCTAAAAGGAAGTTATAAGGTAACAGACTGTATATGCAAGCAAGATCCAACATTTTGCTGCATACAAGAAACACACCTCAGTGACAAAGGCAGAAACTACCTTAAAGTAAAAGACTGGAAAAAATGTTTTCCAAGCAAATGGCACCAAGAAACAAGCTTGAGTAACCATTCTAATATCTAATAAGACTTTCAATCAAAAAATAGCAAATGATATGGGGAAGGACACTTCATACTTATCAAATAAAAAAAAAAAAATCCGTCAAGATGAAGTCACAATTTGAAACATCTATGCCCCAAATGAAAGGGCATCCACATTCAGAAAAGAAATTTTACTAAAGCTCAAAATACACATTGCACTTCATACAATAATAGTGGGAGACTTCAATACCTAGCTCTCACCAGTGGACAGGTCATGGAAACAGAAAGTAAACAGAGTTACAGTGAAATTGATAGAAGTTATGAACAAAATGGATTTAACAGATATGTATAGAACAGTTCATCTTACAACAAAATAATATACCTTCTTCTCAGCAGTTTCATAGTACTTGCTCCAAAATTGACTAAATAATTGGTCACAAAAGAAACCTCAACATACACAAGAAGATTGAAATGATCCCATGCATCCTATCAGATCACCACTGACTAAGGTCAATAACAAAAATAAAACAAAACAAAACAGAAAGCCCACATTCCAGTGGAAACTGAATAACTCTCTAGTCAATGATAACTTAGTCAGGGAAGAGGTAAAAGAAAAGAAAGGCTTTCTGGAATTCAATGAAAATGAAGAGACAGCATACCTAAATTTATATGACATAATTAATGTAGTGTAAATAGGAAAATTCACTAAGTGAATTTTACACATTTTAGTAAAAATAAGTGTCCCTGTAAAGAAATTGGAGAGATCCTACACCCTACACGAGTAACTTTACAGCATACCTGAAAGCTCTTGGGGAAAAAAAACGAAGAAGAAGAAGAAAGGAGAAGGAGAAGGAGAAGGAGAAGGAGAAGGAGAAGAAGAAACAAGAAGAAGAAGAAGAAGAAGAAGAAGAAGAAGAAGAAGAAGAAGAA
>JADRCH010000066.1:10727261-10765121 GCA_019843965.1 Rhynchomys soricoides | reverse complement strand
AAGAAGAAGAAGAAGAAGAAGAAGAAGAAGAAGAAGAAGAAGAAGAACAAGAACAAGAAGAACAAGAACAAGAAGAAGAAGAAGAACAAGAAGAAAACAAACCCAAGAAGAGTACCCAGCAGAAAATATTCAAACTCAGGGCTATAAATAACCAATTAGAAACAAAGAGAACTATAGAAAGAATTTACAAAAATAAAACCTGGGTCTTTGAGAAAATCAACAAGATAGATAAACCCTTAGCTAAACTAACTAAAGGACACAAAGACACTATCCAAATTAACAAAATCAGAAATGGAAAGGGAGACATAACAACAGAAACTATGGAAAGTCAAAAAATCATCAGATCTTAATACAAAAACTTATAATCAACAGTACTGGAAAATCTAGATGAAATGGATGATTTTCTAGACAAATACCATGTTCCAAAGTTAAATTAAAAACAAGTAAACTATTGAAACAGGCCCCTATCCCCTAAAGAAATTGAAGAAGTCATTAAAAACCTCACAACCAAAAAAAGTCCTGGGCCAGATGGTTTTAGTACAGAATTCTACCAGACCTTCAATGAAGAACTATTACCAATACTTCTCAAACTATTCCATAAAATAGAAACAGAAGGAACAATATCTGATTTATTTTCTGAATCCACAATTACTCTGATACCCAAATCACAGATAGACCCAAGAAACAGAGAGAACTTTGGACCAATTTTGATTGTGAGTTTTGATGCAAAATACTCAGTGAAATTCTTGGAATCTGAGAGCAGTTCATAACAATCATTCATAATGATCAAGTAGGCTTCATCTCAGGGATGCAGGGATGGTTCAATATTCAAAAATCCATTAATGTAATCCATTATATAAATAAACTCAAAGATAAAAATCACAAGATCATCTCATTGCTGGAAAAAAATCTTTGGCAAAATACCACCTCCCCTCAAGTTAAAAGTATTAGAGAGATAAGGAATTCAGGGCCAATAACCAATCACAATCAAAGCAATATACTGCTAACCAAGAGCCAATATCAAATTAAATGGAGAGAAACTTGAAACAATACCACTAAAATCAGAGAAAAGACAACACTTCCCACTCTCTCTCTATCTGCTCAATATAGTACTCGAATTTCTAGATAGTCCAATAAGGCAACAAAAGAAGATCAAATCAAATAGATACAAATTGAAAAAGAAGAAGTCAAGGTACCTGTGTTTGCAGAAGATATGATAGTGTATATATAACTGACCCCTAAAAATTCTACCAGAGAACTTCTACAACTGATAAACAATGTCAACAAAGTGGCTGGATATAAAATGAACTCAAACAAATCCATGGTCTTTCTTTACACAAATGATAAATGGCCTGAAAAAGAAATTGGGAAAACAACACACTTCACAATAGTCACAAATAATATAAAATTTCGTAGTGTAGCTCTCACCAAAACAGTGAAAGATCTGTATGACAAGAACTTCAGTTCTCTCAAGAAAGAAATTGAAGACCTCAGAAGATGGAAAGTTCTCCCATGTTCATGCATTAGTAGGATTAACACAGTAAAAATGGACATCCTACCAAAATTAGTCTACAGAGTCAATGCAATTCCCATAAGAATTCCAACACAATTTTTGACAGACATGAAAATAAAAATTGTCAACTTCATAAGGAAAATAAAAAAACCCAAAATATCCAAGACAATTTTTAACAATCAAAGAACTTCTTCATCATCCCTGACATTAAGTTGCACTACAAACTAATAGTAATAAATACAGCATGGTATTGGTACAGATACATGGTATTGGTAAATCAGTGGAGAAGGTTGAAGACCCAGAAATAAACCCACTGACTTTGGACACTTGATTTTTGACAAAGAAGCAAAAAAAAAAAAAAAAAAAAAAGCCAACAACAACAAAAAGCAAACCAAACAACAACAACAACAAAATCAGTAGCAAAAAGAAAGCATCTTCATTAAATGGTGTTAATCTAACTGGCAATCTGCATATAGAAAAATTAAAATAGATCCATATTTATTATCTTACACAATGCTCAAGTATAACTGGATTAACTACCTCAAAATAAAACCAGATACTCTGAAACAAATAGAAGAGAAATTGGGAATGAGCCTCAAATTCATTTGCATGGGAAATTTCCTGAACAGAACTCCAATGTCTCAGACACTAAGATCAACAATTAATAAATGGGACCTCATGAAACTGAAAAGCTTCTGTAAGGCCAAAGATACAATCAATAGGAAAAATCAGAAACCTACAGATTGAGAAAAAGAAAAAACAACACTTCACTAACCCACATCCTATAGAAGACTAATATCCAAAATACATACATAAAACAAAGAGTTAACCTCCAGAAAGCTAAATAACCCAATTAAAAATAGGATACAGATCTAAACATAGAATTCACAAGAGAAGAGTCTTGAATGTCCAAGGAGTACTTAAAGAAATGTTCAAAGTCCTTAGTTATCAGGGAAATGAAAATCAAATCGACCCCAAGATTCTACCTTACACTAATGAGAATGGCTAGGAATAAAAATTAAAGTGACAGCACATGCTGGCATGGATGTGGAAAGAGAGGAACAGTTCCATTGCTGATGGTATTTCTTCTTCCTCTGCCCTTTCATTTAGAACACTAAATGCTATTTCCTGCTTAGTGGCTTATCCCTACAATACATGTTTTTAGATGAAAATATGTTTCAGCAACCCTGTCTTGGTTTATTCATATTTATTTCTTCACCAGTACAGCTTTTGCTGCCATGTGGCTGGAGCTTCTAACTCCTTTAACATTCTAAATGAGAATGCTGGCACAGTGATTTCCGTCTCTGTGATGCAGTATCGAAATAGTGAGAATTCACTAGCTATGGTTATGTGTTTAGGATTAAAAGTGCCATACAAATCTCCATAAATTTTGACTAACTTTTCTTATATCATTTTATGATTGACAGTGGGTGGTTATGGCAATACAGCATGTTGCATAATGGAAACAGAACGAAGCATACACTAGACATCCTTATTTTGTTCTTTATAAATATCTGTGACTTTGTAATTGATTGAGAATATACAGACCAACATATTTATCAAGAGACAAGGCAGTAAGTACCTGTGAAATTTGCTTACATTGTTAAATATAATTTATCAAATGAAATACCTGTACATTAATATAGGAAACTAAACTAAAATAGAAAATTAAAACACTTCTTAAATCAAGCACCATTAAGCAAACAAGAGCTCATATGCAGACACCAAAAGAAGTGGGACAGTAATTATAAATTTGGGAATAAAGTTGTGGTAAAGGTATTTCATAATAAAGATGAAATTTTAATGATGTAAGAAAAAAAAACAAGGTAGATGTGATGTCACAGGTCTGTAAGCCTCAGAAGACACGAAGTAAACTGAGTTCTTCTTAGTTGTGTTTGTGGATATGTTCTTTATTTACATTTCAAATGTTATCCCTTTTCCTGGTTCCCCACCCTGGAAACTCCCTATCCCATCCCCCCTGCCCCTGCTTCTATGAGGGTGTTCCCTCACCCACACACTCACTCCCACCTTCCCACCCTTGAATTGCCCTATATTGGGCAATTGAACCTTCACAGAACCAAGGGCTTCTCCTCCCATTGATGGTTGACAAGACCATCCCCTATTACATATGTGGTTGGAGCCATGAAACCCTCCATGTGTACTCCTTGGTAGGTGGTTTAGTTCCTGGGAGCTCTGGGAGGCCTGGTTGGTTGATATTGTTGTTCTTCCTATGGGTTGCAAACCACTTCAGCTCCTGCAGTCCTTTCCTGAACTCCTCCAATGCAGACCCCTTGTTCGATCCAATGGTTGGCTGCGAGCATTTACATCTGTATTGGTCAGTCTCTGGCAAAGCCTCTCAGGAGACAGCTATATCAGGCTCCTTTCAGCAAGCACTTCTCGGCATAAGCAATAATGTCTGGTTTTGGTGACTGCATATAGGATGGCTCCCCGTGTGGGGCAGTCTCTGGGTGGCCTTTCTTTCAGTCTCTGCTCTACACTTTGTCTCAATATTTATTCCCTTGTGTATTTTGGTCTCCTTTCTAAGAAGGAACAAAGCATTCACACTTTGGTCTTACTTCTTCTTGAGCTTCATGTGGTCTGTGAATTATATCTTGGGTATTTCGAGCTTTTGAGTTAATATTCACTTATCATGTGTGTTCTTTTGTAATTATGTTACCTCACTCAGGATGATATTTTCTATTTCCATCCATTTACTTAAGAATTCCATTAATTCATTGTTTTTAATAGTTGAGAAGTACTCCATTGTGTAAATATACCACATTTCCTGTATCCATTCCTCATTGAAGGACATCTGGGTTCTTTTCAGCTTCTGGCTATTATAAATAAGGCTGCTGTGAACATATTGGAGCACATGTCCTTGTTATGTGTTGGAGAATCTTTTGGGTATATGCTTAGGAGTGGTATAGCTGGGTCCTCAGGTAATAATATGTTCATTTTTCTGAGAAACCGCCAGACTGATTTCCAGAGAGGTTGTACCAGCTTGCAATCCCACCAACAGCGGAGGAGTGTTCCTCTTTCTCCACATCACCAGCCTTGATTATGCTGTGAGACTTTGTATAAAAACAGAACACATCAAACCAAATCAGAAAACCAAAACAAAGATGTACAAAAAAAGCCATCAAAGAAACATCGGGAGGGAGAGATGGAGGGAAAGAGGGAGAAAGGGAGGGAAAGAAAGAGGGAAAGAGAAAGAAAGAGAGAGTGGGGCATGGACAGGGACGAGATAGGAGGAAGGGGGAGGATATGATAGAAATAGGGGAGAGGATAGGAATAGCGGGGGGGAAGGGAAGAAAAAGAGGGAATGGGAGGGGGAGAGGGAGAGGTAAAGGAGAGGGAGAAAGGGAGGGAAATGAGAGTACTTTGGAGACATGAATAGTAAATATTAAGTACAAATGACAAAGGCACAGAGAAATACACAGAGGTGTTCAGTTAGGATGCAATATAGCATGTACTGATGGCACCCTTTCTACACTGCACTATGACCCACATCTTAACTCTTTGCAAACATTTTAAATCAACTTCTGGACACACATGGGATGTTTATAGATTTTTTTTAAAAGGTATTATTTCTAAGAATCAATCGATACCTAATGATTAGTTGAAATTCGGTCTGTAGCCCAGTGGAATCTTTCTGAAGGTCCTATTCCCATGTCCATTATTAGTTTTAAGTCCTTTAGTAAATAAGATTTGTTGTTTGTTATGATTAAAACTCTAAGATAGTTCTTGATGCTGCTATTGTTTTGTGTATTCATTCTTCTTTACTGCAGCCTATTACATGTTTCTTTTTATAAAACAAATTATAGACTAATCTCCTCTTTAAGCTTCATGCACTAAATCATTCTGCCAACTTCAACAGTATTTGCAGTAGTGATTCTTTTTAGGTTACATATCTATAATATATAATATATATTAATATTTTATATGTTAAGTCATCTAATATACTGATATTTTATATATATAATTTATACAGTATGTATTGTAATATATTGTGCTGTTATATATCTATTGTTGTTATATATTGTATATCTAATATATATTAGATATTAATATTAACAGCTTCCTTCACTGTGGCATACTTGGATACTGGATGCAATCTCTAAATGCTATATTTTTGCCAATGATGATTTACCATATCCCACATGTAGAAACGGTATTTAAAGATTATCTTTAGTAATAAATATATGATCAATGAAAACTATACTTGTGAAGAGTTGGGTATTTGTCACTATTGAAGTACCAACTAAAGAAAATTATAACCTCAAGACGACTACTATTAGATCAATATTAGTTTGGATGTTGAAGAGTCTCCACGGCTATGAGGAGATCCTGCAACAAGAACAAGTCTGGCTGAGAATGTTGGCTTGAGCTGATTTATTGCATTGGGACTTGAACATTTTGCTTCATAAGTCCAGCAGCCTTTCTAATCACCCTGTTAATAATTAGAAGCAGTAATTCATTCTGTAAAGGATATCATCTAATATTCAAGTAATTCTACAAATGTTTGCTTCATTCCTAGTAATTACAGTTAGAAAGTTAAATGTTCTGTCCTTGTCTTCGAGCAGAAGACCAGTCAAGCAGGTTTCACTGTATATACTGCCATGCCTGTGTACTATATTTCTAGAAGTTGTGCCTATTTTGAATTAATCATATGAGAATACGCTCCTGATTGAATATGTATATAACTTTAAAACAGAAGTAGAAGGATAGCATGCCACAATGATTATTTTTCCTTGAAATTTATCTGAAATGCTAGTTTGCCATATCTTTAATATTGGGTTAAAATAAAATAGATTTACCGATAACACAGCACACATTTATTGGAAAACATCATAAGGATATCAGTTAGCTTTGTTAAAAAGCTAAAGTAGGAAGTTTGCTTGCCATCAAACCAGAAATGTATAACCTACCATGGATAAAAATCAAGAATTGATATTGTGATCCTGAGTGTTGATGAGCATGTTTATTGAGAGTCACTGATTGTATCTTTGCATTCATTAAATTGAGAGATTTATACAGAAGTACTACATCTCTATCTAATATTAACTTTTCTTGTATTATTTTGTATAAAATGACTTATATTGGCTAATTAGGAAGAACAAATTGAAATACCACTTACCTATCTACCCTGTCTATGAAATAAAAATAAACTGATCTGTATTCAGATGCAATAACAGAATAATCTCAGTAGCAATGAGTTAAATAATAAAGTAACCATGTGTATTTAATAACAAAATCCCAAAAGTAGGCAATTACACCATTTTTTAACATCTGTAAACTATTATCTAACAATATCTCAATTGAATATTTTAATGTTGTGCTTCTCCTTGGTGATCAGTATTTAGACATTTTAGGATTAAATTGTTTATCCTGAACAACAAACCCTTCTAGAGATAATAAAGTAAACACCAGATAGACAATCATTGTCATGTTGTGTGTTGTGTGTCTTCTTTATTAATCAAAATGGTTCAAGTCAAGTAAATTGCATATATCTTTCAGTTTGAAATTTAATCCCAAATTGAAACTGAGTATACATGCAACTCTTAGCTTTGAGCTATTACAGCAGAAGTATGTAGTAGTTTGAATATGGATGGTGACAATTTAAAAATAAAATTTGGCTCTTACTGTAATCTGCTATAAACATAGACTTACAAATAGAAATTTCTGGCACAAATAAAGAAATCACAAATTAGCAATATAAATCTTAAATGTAATGAAGCTGAGAAACATGTGGCTAATGAATGATTTGGTTAATTTTTCTTTTGTTTATAAATAGATTATCGATAAAACTAATTTTATTATCTCAACATGATGTAAGCAGCACAGGGTTATGTGTTCTGCATATTAATACCATTAGATCTTTTAAGATGAGAATATAAAAATGTGTGTAATTTGCACAGAATAAATATCAAAGGAAATCTATAATGAATGTTTATGTTATCATATTTGATTTATTTAATATACATTTAAAGCAAAGCTTCTTAATTACTACTTCTTCAAGAAGATTAGCTCTTCAATTCAATTCAAACGAATTGTGGATGTCTTGCAATTTCATTCATGTATATATTTTAGAACAAGATACTTCGGTATAAAAGACTTCATGGAATCCTTGGAGCTATACTAAAGTAACTCTCATTAGTATTACACGTTGCATGTCTAATGTAACGATATCCACAATGCTACTCCACACATTAGAAAAAGTCACAGGCCACTTTGACTCCACATATAACTACAGAAACCTTGGCCATTTGCCATGTTTGAGTGTTTCTTGTTTCAAGTGATGGAGTTCATTGATGAATGCAATGGCAGGGAGTTGTTTAACAGAATGAACCACATATGAAGTCCTTTCACGCTTCTTGTAGTTTTGACTTCAGGAGAGATATTTGTGATATGCCCCACCCCCGTTTTTGTTTGTTTGTTTTGTTTTGTGGTTTGTTTTGATTTTTTAGCTTTCCTATTTAAAGATGATAATTTCTTTTACCATGTTCTAATCATTTAAATCTACCAGATGTCCTCATCAAATCCAATGAAAGGTCTTGATTCACTGTAATTTTGAACTAAAGAAAATTGTTTCTCAGGCACCTCATTAGATAAGTGGCAGATAAGCTAATAATCCTTGCTAATATTCCAATTCTTCCCTAAATATTTGTACTAAGGTCATACTTGTTTTCATTTCTAAGTGACTTGTTTGTCATTTAATTTTTGTGATACTTTGTTTCTGCACACATGCTAAGAGAGTATGTCACACCTGAAATATGGGCAAAGCAGAAAAGACATATGTCTAATGCAATTTATCTACCCTTGGAAAATATATGTAGTAACATGAGATCAGAAAATATGCAGGAAAACTTATTTTACTGCATGTGAGATTCATGTTCATTTACTGGTCAGAAATGTGCAGTTGGGTTAGGAGGAACAGTTCTAATGTACAGTTTAGACCCCATCTTACAGAAAATTACACCAAAAAATTCTGTGATGAAGGCATTAGGCAGGGTTTTGGGGGGGTTGTTTTTGTTTTGTTTTGTGTTTTTGGTTTTCTTGGTTTATGGGGTTTTTTTTGGTTTTTTTGTTTGTTTTGTTTTTGTTTTTGTTTTTGTTTTTGAGACAGGGTTTCTCTGTATAGCCCTGGCTGTCCTGGAACTCACTGTGTAGACCAGCCTGGCCTCAAACTCAGAAATCTGCCTGCCTCTGCCTCCCAAGTGCTGGGATTAAAGGCGTGCGCCACCACTGCCCCGCTATGGGGTTCTTAATTAGGATAGATAGATAGATAGATGATAGATAGATAGATAGATAGATAGATATCAAATAACTTAATGTTGGAAAGTTGCATAGGGAAGGAGGAGGAGATTTCTTCAAGAACTTGGGAGAGGGAAAGAATACGATCAATACTTATTTAAATTAAAAATGTCCTAAGTATGAAAACTATAATAAATAAATAAATAAGAAGGGATTAAGGCAAAAAATAAAGCTATATTAAAGCTCGATGCCTCGGGCTCATGAAAAATTGGCAAAGCCTTGCCCATACAGATCAAATTCAGAATCAACAAACCTTATTTATGTCCATGTACAAATATTCTCCCAAAGCCTAGCAGTTGCAGCTTTGTTCTTCCAGATGTTTACAGCACACTACTGCTTCCTACAGACCCTGTCCTATACTGTAGATCATCAGCATGCCTGGGCTTTACTCTTGTTGTGAGTCTTGATGCTCCTCCAGATGTTTACAGCACATCACTGCTTCCGTACAGACCCTGCCCTATACTGTAGATCATCAGCATGCCTGGGTTTTACACTTGTTGTGGTGAGTCTTGATGCTTCTCCATCGTATTGCATACATCCCACCTGGCCTCATTTTTCTGTGTATGTTCTTTATTTTCTTCATTGTCACTTCCCTTTCATCCATCCTTTGTTGACTCAGTTAAGTTTCCAGAACTAAGTCATACTGGTGACAACATATTAAATGAACATAGCTCTAACATGACATCTAATGACATACACATATATAATGAACCACTCAGCCTTATTAGAGAAGTTTTTACTACCAGTAGAGGATTATTGACAAAAACACCTACAATTTAACATCGTTCCAATTATGAGAGATCTTGGAAAACAAAGCCCTAAATGAGATGTATTTATTAAACCACTCCTCTTAAGGCTCAGGGGTCTATGCAGAAGTAGTGGCAGAACTATAGTAAGAGACAGACATGGTGAATTACTCCAGTGTTAGAATTTTCACACTTTCTTTCAGAAGCTACATTGTTATTCAAATAATTCAAACTTTGTAATAATGTAATCAACTAGCTAAATAAACACGTCCTCTATAATTTCTTGATGGTCATAAGTGATACAAAATATTCAGTTACTAAGTTTTACAAATAATCAAAACAATAACCTACTTGGAAACTAATTAAAATGATTGTTTGTGGTTCTATTTATCAAGCTCAGTGGATTATGCTGTGAATGTTTAAACTGATCACACTTTATTTAAGTTACCGTACTCTTCATTATTATTTGAAAGATTATTAAAAGTAATTAATGCAATATTTTTGCTAAAATGGTAATACTTAGAAGACATCATATTTTAATAAGATAAATGGAACATATATCTTATTAAATATATCATATTTAATAAGAATATAAATATATATAATATAAAATATATAATATAAATATAATAAATATATATTATGAAATATATATCAAAAATATCTTAATTTTAATTCATGAGATGACAAATACTTTCTCATAATATTTATATTGTCTACTATATTTTTACATTCCTTTTGGACTAATTGTGAAAAGTATCATAGGTTTTTTCTTTTATTCTTTCTCATCATGTGTAATTAAAGGAAAAAATTATTACTCATATTTACCATCTGCACGTTAAGCCTAATAAGCAATTTAAAGTCTAATAGTTAATATTTTCAAGACGATCACCTATTTCTAAGACTTCATCAATGAATGATCAAACACAAATTATTCCAAAAATTAAAAGGTTTTCAGATAAATAGCCAAAATACAATGTATAAAGACACAAAATAATATTTATAATAAAAAATGCAAAAATGTCAATGAATTAAAATAAAATTATCAAGTAAAAATAGAAAAATGTAGGTAGATACTCCATACATGTACGTATTAAAACAATAAAGCAACAAACATTTTTCTCAGCAAATCAAGTCAATCTGTCAAGCACAGAATGCCTCATAATCATTTGTTAGGTATGATTATGAGTTTGAAAAATTTGCCAGGCAGTGGTGGTGCATGTCTTTAATCCCAGTACTTGGGAGGCAGAGGCAGGCAGATTTCTGAATTTGAGGCCAGACTGGTCTATAGAGTGAGTTCCAGGACAGGCAGGGCTATACAAAGAAACTCTGTCTCGAAAAAAAAAACAAAACAAACAAACAAAAAAAAGAGTTTGAAAGATTTGACCCTTCACACAATTTAGGACATACACTCCTGTGGCATATGAATCGGGTAAGAATGTCAATGTGTAATTTTGAGTCAGAGATATGATGAGTATGGTGGATGACAACAAAAGAAAAGAATTAAATGTCTGCCAAGAGGTTAGAGAGATAGTTTAGCATGGATTATGTGTATTGCTTTTGCTTCTGAAGTTCCTAAGTATACATCTTACTCTTGCAGAGCACATCACTTTCTTTTCTATTACCCGTGATGGATGGATTACAGCCATAGATAACTCTATATATGGTGCATCCAGTGTCTTCTTTTGGGCCAGGTGTGTGACTGTACTCATTTTTACACACCTATACACATGAACACACACAGACACACACACACACACACACACACACAAATAAAAATTTAATTTGATTACTTAAAATTATAAATACATTAAAATTAATTTACTCAATTACAATTTTAAAATTATACAAAGTTAAAACAAATTTATAAATGGCAAGCAACTACCTAAGAAGCTGGCAGATAGAATTCCTCCAGAATGTGATTATCTACTAGAAAGCCAAGGCTGCACATAGAACACATTGCAGAGGGTCCAGTCTTGAAGAAAAACAATCCAGTAGAAATAAAATACCATGAGTCCTTCTGCCACATGGGGGCTTATGTTTTTTAAAAAATTCCCAAGGAAACTAAAAATGGAAGAACTCTTTATTTGCTGAAGAAAGTGTGTCATTCTAAAGTAAACATAAGAAAATGCCATAACATCTAAGACTTAGTATCTCAGGCTATTGAATGGGCATGGTGACTTCATACTATCATTACTAGTTCGTTTAGAGAAGAAAACCCAATTGTCTCTTCAATTTAGGTATGCAAACAGAATTGTGAGTGGTGAATTGAAGTAAATTCTATTGCTTACCTTTAGTTTGCTCTAAAAATTCCCTGCTAGTACATTTCAAGAAATTCTAGTTAATAGAAACCATGTCATTTAACTTTAATGGCTGAATTCACACAAAGACACACTCATCAATGAATGGATTAAATTGCTAAATAATGGGATATTAATGAAAACCCAAACAGCATATCACAAAACTTCAACCAAAATCAAAGTGCCATGTTACACCTGGGCCTTCTGAAATTAAAGCACTGATTTATTAATTTTTCTATGTATGATAAGAGAATAACTCGAAGGGAAAACAGTAAAAAAAATTTTAAGGCTATTTGTTGTTGTGTTTTAAAGCTCCAATGATATCTTTCTGTAATCAAAATATAAACTGGTTGTAACAAAACCCCAGTTTCTCTTGGTTGTCAGTCCTCAGCCCTCAGTATGTTAAGCTCATAACTTGAATGTCCTGTTGAATTGCTGTCCATAAAAGGAAGACAGAAGTCAATGGCAAGCATAGGATAATTAGAATAATCTTAGATCCCATGTTAAATTGAACCCTCAAAGAGTTCATGAAAACACAAGAAGGGAATGATGAACAGAATATAACGTGAGATCATGAGGTGGACCTCTCTCTGGCCTTTGAACATCAGGAGAGTGGGGAAGAATCCCCTGAGAAGTTTTAGAGAAAGGTATTGCATAGGAAGGCCCTAAGCACACAAAGACCCTAACTTGTATAGGGTCCTGAATTGAGTTTAATTTTTAGCCATTACCATGTAGACACTTACATTTCAATATTGAAAAATTGTCTTGTGTAAATATTTTTGTGTGGTAGGACATTTTCACAATAAAAAGTTTTAAGCATGCTATAATAGACACTCACCACAGTGAGTTCTTTAATTAATATTTTATATTAATTTTCACACCAAGTATCTACTATTTTGTACACTAATCTATTTTTATTTTCTTGTTTCTCAGTTTAGTTTAATTATTTTGTTATTCCTTGAGAATTTTTTGTGTAAATAGTGAGTTTGTGTGTTAGATATTTGTTTTCCTCTCTCAGCAGCATCGTCTATCCTGTTAAAAAACCTTCCCCTTTAATTAGTCTGCCTTCTTCGAGGCTTTTTGTTAGTTTTGAACCATCAGTGTCATTAAAGTTGCTTGCATTTGCATAAAAGTGGGTTTATTTACTAGAACATATGTAATATATCAGTACATATACCTCTGAGAAAAATGGTAGTTCTTCCTCAATATCCACTAACAGGCCTAGATTCTAATGGAAGGCTGAAACCTCAGAGGCTCTTCCCTTATCCATGATGAAATGAAAATGGGCTCAATTTTGTTCAGATCTTATAGAGATAATCACAGGTACAATGAGTTTATTATTGCAATAACCATGACATATTAGCATCCTATTTAGAATCTAGCACTCCATAGCTACTTTATGTCCACACTTCAACAAGTTGGGAGTCTTTATATTACCTCCAAACCACTACAAAGGAAAGAAGAACAAGAATAAGAAGAGAGAACACCTTCTCTGTTGAAGGCTGAGCATAGACGTAATCTATGGTTATAAAGAAAAGTGTGGGCCTTCTGAATTTACTGCATTAATTCATTAATTTTTCTAGACAGTTTGAAAACATGGCTGTCTAGCAGAACAGAAGTAAGAGCCAGCTAGTTTACAATATCTTTCATAAGTTTATTCTTGTGGAAAAAGCTTCAAATCCAATCAGAGATCAGTCACTTACCTTGTGTTTTTTTGTTGTTATTTTTTTAAAGTAAACTGATTACAGATTCACATATTTATTTTATAAAAATTATACATGTAACTTTTTTTGCATCCCATTTTAAAAACTTATATATTTTCTTCATTTACAATTCAAATGTTATCCCCTTTCCCAGTTTCCCCCCTCTGGAAACCCCCATCCCATCTTCCCCCTGCTTCTATGAGGGTGTTCCCCCACCCACCCACCCACTTCCACATTCCCACCCTGACATTCCCCTACACTGAGGCATCAAGCCTTCAAAGGACCGAGAACCTCTCCTCCCATTGATTCCTGACAAGGCCATCTTCTGGTACATATGATGCTGGAGCCATGGATCCCTCCATGTGTACTCTTTGGTTGGTGGCTTAGTCCCTGGGAGCTGTGAGAGGTCTAGTTGGTTGATATTGTTGTTCTTCAAATGGGGTTGCAAACCCCTTCTGCTCTTTCAGTCCTTTCTCTAACTCCTCCATTGGGGACCATGTGCTCAGTCCAATGGTTGGGTGCACGCATCGGCCTCTGTATTTGACAGGCTCTGGCAGAGCCTCTCAGGAGACAACTATACCAGGCTCCTGTCAGCAAGCAATTCTTGGCATCAACAATAGTATCTGGGTTTGGTGAATGTATATGAGATGGATCCCCATGTGGGGCAGTCTCTGGATGGGCTTTCCTTTAGTCTCTGCTTCACACTTTGCCTCCATATTTGCTCCCATGAGTATTTTGTTCCCCCTTCTAAAAAGGACCGAAGCATCCACACTTCGGTCTTCCTTCTTCTTGAATTTCATGTGGTCTTTGGGTATTCTGAGCTTTTGGGCTAATATTCACGGATCAGAGAGTGCACACCATGTGTATTCTTTTTCATGATGTCATAGTTTTTTTTTCATAGCTGAATAGTATTCCATTGTGTAAATGTACCACATTTTCAGTATCCATTCCTCTGTTGAGGGACATCTGGTTCTTTCCAGCTTCTTGCTATTATAAATAAATCACTTACCTTACAATAGTCATTCTACTACTGCACCTGAGGAAACAGGCCATTACTGCTAGTTTGTGGTTTACACTGTGGGAGAGGTTTCATGAATCATTTCTTTCCCTCCTAGATTGAACAGCACCTTTCTACACTAAGAAAGCTAGCAATGAAGGAGAAAATATCCAGCTCAGATCCTGTTGTATTCTCGATTAACATACAATCTAAATGTGTACTGTTTTCAGAAACAGTGTCCTATGATTACTTTATGTAGGAACATCCAAGAGTAGTGATAATGATCTATCATGTTTTGTGGGTGTCAATGACTGTCCCGTCTTTTCTTTCGTTTTATTTATCTTTTTCTGATAATTTTATACTTCTTTCTTTCTTTCTTTCTTTTTTTAGATATTTTCTTTATTTACATTTCAAATATTTTACCCTTTCCAGGTTTCCCCTTTGCAAACCCTCTATCCCATCCCCTCATTCCTCTATGAGGGAGCTCCCTTACCCATCCATCCCCTATGGTCTTCACGCCATGGCATTTACCTACACTGGGGCATTGAACACCCTCAGGCCCAAGAACCTCTCCTCCCACAGATGTCCCACAAGGCCATCCTCTGCCACATATGCGGTCAGTGCTATGAGTTCCTTCATGTGTATTCTTTGATTGGTGGTCCAGTCCCCAGGACTGGTAGAGAGATATTCTACATCTGACTCAGAATTCATTTAAAACACTTTGACTTCCATCTACCCAAGAAAGGTGTCTCCATTCAGAACTTTTTAAAAATTATATTTTTTTAAATGAAAAGATAGTAAACATCTCTGAATGTCTTCCTGCATCTTTAATTTGATGTAATATTCTCCAACTGTATCTCTATCCTATGTTCCTGATCCCACTACTGCTAAGGTCTTTCCACCCTGGTTTCCAAAATGTCTTACTTTTGTATTAAGTGTGCTCTGTAACCTTTACTTTAAGGCTTCTTTCCACCCCTTCTAATGCCTTTATTAAAGACTGCTGGGTTTTAGAGCACTCAAAGTTATTCACCATAATTGTAAGGATTAGAATGTAGGATGTAAATATGAGAGAATATGCTGCAAGTTGTCTCAGTATAGAAGGTATACCACAATCAGTATAATTTCCCCTAGTTCTATGTGTATGTATTCCTATTTTATCTTCAAACCTGTGTATACTGAGAAAGTCCACTATAACAGAGAATCCCATTCTGTGTCCCCAGATCTTACAGATATTAGAGCACAGAGTTCATGGAAACCCATATGTGGAAGTTCAGGATGACTCAAACTTTCCAACCTCTGAGCATATTTACTCTTGAATAAGTTGAATCTGGCATCTGTATGCAACTGTTTCTCTTTTAAACAAGAAATGACTTTGAATAAATAAAGAATCTAATGGGTATTTAACAAAGCAAAACAAGTAACTGCAGAAAGTACTTTATTGGAATTGACAGTTCAAAGAGCATATTATTCCCAAAATGATAACAGATAAAAAGAAAAAGATAAGTGTTCCAGTATTTCAACCATATGTTTGTTTCAGTCTTTTATACTTGTCATCAGTAGGGCAAAATTAATGAATACATGTATTCTCAAATAAGAGTTTCGACTCCTCCTTTGACCATTTAGTGCCCAGATAAAAGACACACAAAGTTTATATTTATAAAAAGCCTTTAATGCACTAGAACAGGGCAGGCATCTAATCTCTAGGCTATATTGTCTACTTCTATACCTATAACCCCTAGATATGATGTGCCATGAAACACCTGGCCCGTTTTACCCTAACTGATCAACCTACAATCCCTTACCCCATGGCACCTTCTCCTGGCTCCATCTTCCCCTCTCTCCCATAGGAAGCAGTCACTCCACATCAGTTAATGAACACATGCTGAGTACTCTGCATTTTTTAATTAATATAGCATAATGCTACAAGTATTTTAGCCTGATTGTCTATTTGGATAAAAACTTTTGAATCAGACATTACAGCTATATAAAAACAAGTAAAAAAATCTCATGACATTACAAAAAAAGTTATCCATAAATGTATTAACCTTATGTTTAGTCCCAAATATTTACAGATACTAGATACATATTAATAACATAATTACAAAGATGCACTGGACAATCTAGTTTCTGATATTTTTTTTGTACTTAAAAGTTATGGAATATATGACCTTTTCTCTGTAGGAATAATGGGTGGTATGCTTAAAGAATTCAGGGGCTTGAGAGGTAGCTGCGGTGGATAAAATGCTTTCCTAGAACTTTTGAAACCCTAGGTTTGATCTCCATCATATCATAAAACAGGAAGGGAGGGACGTGCCTGTAATCACAGTACCCAGGCTATGGAATCAGGAAAATAAGAAGTTAAGGTAATTTACAATACATATAGAGCTTAAGGCCATGAAACATATTTTCGAAAGTTACCAAATGTAAAACTACCTTCTCTTCTTTAATATTATCTATAATCACCTATCCACCATCCCTAATAGATTTCACTTTCAGTGGGTTCTTTATAGATTTATGATTTATAAAAGAAAAACTCTAATTTGAATGTTTAGAATTAAAAAGTTAATACTAGTTACCAACTATGATAGAGAACAAAAAGGGAGATAACCTACACTGATGAAGAAAGCTTCCCCTTAAAACAAACATCCCAGCATCAAGTGTGGGCTAACATCTGTGAGTTTATGCTCATGGAGGTCACAGAGGTTCAGGAATCAATGCAAGCTATTTGTTATTCTTGGTTGCTGACCAGACATAGATAACAAAACTATATTGATGATGACCCCATAAGAATTAGTGGTATGATACACAAAAATCAAACTGGAACTGTGCGGCCCCCATATTTGTTAGTCCTAACAGTGCTAGGAGGTACATCAATTGGAAATTGTAACTCTACATGAGGGAATTTTACTGTAAACCTGATCGAAAGCACAAAGCAACAGGGAACATAGGACCTAGGCATGAATTCAATTTTGTATTTTTTCTTCTAAATTGACAGGTTCAAACTACCTTTAAAATTCTATATTCATACTAATTAACCTAGCTTTACTTTAGTAAGTATTTTTCTAGCAAACAGTAAAGGCAAATCTTATAACTGTACAAGGTGGATGAGAATAAGTAACAGTTGAGTAACTAGACCTAAAGAAGAAATTAAACCATCTGGGCTAAAATTCAGGGAGCATGTAGAATGGGGAAGAGGCAATGTAATATTTAGTAAGAAAAGAAGTTGGGGAATGGAAAGATAAATGAATGTCATTTGCTTGTCAATAGACAGAAATTGCAATCAATGCAATAAGGATCTGTCAACAGCTATGGATGGCTATATTGGTTCTGTACAAGAAGGGATGCATTGAGCTGGACAAGGATGAAGGAAGAACTCACAGGCCCTACCACTCGTTAATTAAGTATTTCCTACAAATAAATTCAGAATAATAAAGAGCAAGAACTATCACTATTAAACCCACTGGTGACCAATGAACTGTCCCAATCAAACAGCTACCAAATGACTGGGTTAAGCATAATGAATCACACAACTTAGCAAAAGTCAAGAGTCTTGAATAGGAGTGGTTGGCAATTAGGGGGTGAAGTTGACAGAGGTAGAAGGAAGAAAAGATAGGTTAGGAAGAATAACCAGAATCATATATGATGTTATCAAACATAGCAATAAAATTTCATATTAAAGATTTTAATTAGAAAAAGAAAAAATGAAAAAGTAGATGGAGGGGATCAAAACAACCAGATTAGTAAAATAGAATCTGAGATGTAAAATATATCTGTTTTTAACAGAAAATTCTTTGATTTTTCTTGTCCCAGGTGAACCTATAATATTCACAAAAAATTTTACTTTTTGCAACACTTTTCCAAGGAATCCATAAAAATCCTTTTTTTCTTTCAGCATGCAAGAACCTATTCATCAGAATTTACTTTATGTGAAAGACTTACCAATACTTAAAACATAATTTACATTACATTTACATTTAGAGAATCATCAATTCTTTAAAAAATAAATTAGGTCTTTAATTGAAATAGATTAATATCACCTATTCATTCCCTTTTCCCCTAAAAATCCTCTCAGCAACCCTTCTTGAAACTCCTCATAAGTCTAAAATCAAGTTAATGTCTCCTAATATTTTTGAGACAAGGTGTCTCTCTATGATTCCTTGACTGTTCTGAAATTCTTTATGTAGTTCTTGCTGGCTTTGAGATCCTGAATGCTGGGAGTAAAGTCATTTGTCCTCATTCATAGTCTCCCTCATTTGTAGGATGTCACATATAAAATGCATTTATTTATTGTTTTTTATGTGAAGTTGTATTTTTCACATTGGATAAAAAATGAATGACAGCTTTTATGCTTTTATTAGCCAGCTGAAGCTAAAGGTAAAAATAGATGACATGGTCACACATAAGAATGTTATGATGAAATAAAATCTAACACATATTCAACCGTAATAAAAAGGAGTCTGTGATTTTGTGATGGTGTTGATCATAAAATCAGCTCAAACAATTTGTATGGCAGTGCATCAAATAAAAATTGTAAACATAATTTGCATAGGTTAAAAAGTATAATTTGTAAAAGCAACAATTCAAATACAGTATGTTGGAGTTAGTTGTTTATATATCAATCCTTTAAAAATGTGAATTTATTAATGCAGAATATCTATGGAGAGAGAAAAAAAAGTACTTGGCTTCATATTCCAGTGATATCAATATACCAAATGAATCAGCAAGCAAATAGAGCGGAAGGTATACTAATTTAAAATGTTATGTCAATGATCCAAATTTGGTCTATTATTGCAACTCAGTTCTTCCAATTATTTGGTTGAAATATATGGTGCATTGATATTATAAAATTTCTATGCTTATTATTCACAGTAATTCTTATTTTAGTATGAATCCTTAGATACTAATAGTTTTGTTTATTTTATGATGAATCATAGTTTTGGAGGTGACTTAAAAATATGTTGTGAATTGGCTAGAGTTCAAATAACTAAAGCAGATATTTTGAATAGTTATTTTCTAGTTTCAAGAAATAGTAAGTACAAATCCTGATCCCTTTTTAAATTTGCTTTTTTCCCCAAAAAATAATGATTAGTTTTAAGAACTATGAAAACATGTTGTTGAGTGAATCTTAAATGATATATTTGTTTTTTTTCTCTTGGGTCCAGAATATTTAATACAATTATTTTATTTCTTGTAGTGGTACTTAACCAGCATATCTGTAAAGGTAATTTAAAAGTAAAAATATTAATAATGAACATCATAGTGATAAAATGTCATCATGATTACCCATGGTTTTCCTGAAATACAGAAGAGAACATAGAAGCTTATGAGAAAATGGAAAATTTCAAAGGACCAAATTGATTGGATGAATTTTGATTAATCATAGGATGATTAATAAATCACTACAGGAAATTATATAAAGGCAATGAAAATAAAACACTAGGAAAAAACAAGGTATCTTCTGTTCTAAAAATTACATTAAGTTCTACTCTTGCTGGTAATCTCAAAATATGTTTAACAATTGAGGAAGAAAGGGCAAACAAAGAGGTGATGAGAGACAGGGTGTGATGGGTCATAAGCAAGGCAGAGAAGGGCTATTGCATCTGTAGACATGTCCAATCTTTGTCACTATTGTTTGGGATCATGCACTCTTAGCATTTCTCAGTAGTCTGTACTTCTTCATGTCCTGTTGAGGCCTCATGGTTTTTAAGCCGTCTATTCAGCATGTCCGTTGGGGTCATCCTTATTTTTCAGATTTGGTGAAACTCTGTGGTTGTAGCCTATATTACTATGGATCTGAGTCTTGTGGCAAATTCTGATCTTCTGGTTCTTTTAACCTTTCTGCTCCTCCCTCCCTTTTATTCTTTTTCCTTTTCTTTAGGGAAGAGCAGAGAAATTGATTATCAAATACCAAATGGTTAGCCCTAAAAATTAAAACAAAAGGGGGCATGAGTTGGAAAAAACAAAAGGATGAATGTATGAGACTGGAGTGAGGAAATGGAAGGGAGAAATTATTACAGTTTCAAAAATAACATAATAATAAAGTAATAAAATAAATAAAAATAAAAATATCCTGGTCCGTTCCTATTACTAGCTGTGATTTGCCCTGCTTCACATTATGCCTGGAAATGGAAGGAGAACAAATTTTGTACTCTGAAAATTGTCAATAAATTTATGACTTTAAAAAACAACATTACTTTTTTGTTGTTTTCTTTTATTAATTTATTTTATTCTTTTACATTTCAAATGATATCCCGTTTCCCGATTATCCCTCCATCCCTTCTCCCCTCTTCCCCCTCCCCTTTGCCTATTTTAGGGTGCTCCTCCATACACCCATCTACTCCCATCTTACCACACTAGCCTCTCCTTATGCTGGGTCATCAACCCCCTCTCCCCTCCCATTGATGCCAGATAAGGCCATCCTCTGCTACATATGCAGTTGGAACCATGAGTCCCTCCATGTGTACTCTTTGGTTGGTGGTTTAGTCCCTGGGAGCTCTGGGCAGTCCAGTTAGTTGATATTGTTCTTCCTATGGGGTTGCAATTCCCTTCAGCTCCTTCAGTCCTTCCCCTAGCTCTTTTATTGGGGTCCCGGGGCTCAGTCCAATGGTTGGCTATGAGTATCTGCATCTGTATTTGTCAGACACTGGCAGAGCCTCTCAGGGAACAGCCACAACAGGCTCCTGTCAGCAAATGTTTCATGGTATCAGCAATACTGTGTGGTTTTATTTCTTTAAAAATGAAAAGAGAATCTTATTACAATAAGGCTTTTCAATGTACATCCAACACATTCTTGTATCTAATACTAAGCTGTCAACCTGTTTAAGAAGCTGCCATGAGTTGCTCTAACAGCATGAATCCTTAATGAAGAAGCAGATACAGCTATCAACAACTGGCATAGGACAGCTATAAAGGAAAGGACATCAGTTAATGAGTAGAGCTTAGGAAAATGACATCAGATTACTTTAAAGAGTAGTACCAACAGCAAAATGCTCTTTGAAAAGAATAGGTTCTATAATGTCCCAGATTTTATATTTTCAAAAACATGCAAAAAATAAATTGACAAATAATGCTGTCCAGGAGACTGGACCACCAACCAAAGAATACAAATGGAGGGACCCATGGTGCTGGCCACATATGTGGCAGAGGAGGGCCTTGTTGGCCATCAGTGGAAGGAGAGGCCCTTGGGCCTGAGGGTATTAGATGCTCCAGTATAGGTGAATACCAGGGAGGGAAGATGGGAATGGGTGGGTGGGTGGGGGAATACCCTCATAGAAGCAGAGGAGGGGGGATGGGATGGTCTCCAAAAGGGAGACCTGGAAAGGGGAAAACGTTTGAAATGTTAAAAAAATATCAAAAAAAAAAAAAAAAGAAAAAAGAAAAAATGAAAAATCCAAATGGTGGAAAAAATAGAGTGCAAGAATAGAATAAACTTATAACTATGTTTTTTAAATTTTTTACTTTTTTGCTGTTTATTTAGTATGTAAGTTTGCTATCACTTCACAGTAGTTATTATATTAAAATGTTTCAAATTGAACACAAGAAAAGTAAATAAATAAAAATAGATCTCAGTTCCAAACATGAGTTTCAACAATATAAGAAATGTGCATCCTATGTCATTTTTGTTAATTAAAATCATGTTTTAATAATAAAATCTAATTGTTAGAAAAAATTGAGAATTTATTCATATAAGACTGCAAATTACAAAAGCATTTCTAATGAATCATTTACAAACACATATCAAAGAGTAAATTGTGCAAAAAATTATCAGGCAAATTTATTTCTAGTAATTTATGTTGACAAAAATATCTATTTCAGTATTGTTTACAATGGTGAATTAGGAGAAACATGTACAATTCTAATACAAGATTTCTTAAATAAATTGTTGGCTTTGTTGTAAACATTCACATTATGATTAAAATATATATTCAGTTATTCACTGTACATCCTGTTCACTGCTCCTCTCCCTATTGCTACCTCCCCAAATCCTTCCCCAACCCCCTTTCCCACCTCCTTTGATTTTACATATAAATTTTAGAAGGTATTCATCTACTATTTTCACATTTCTAGAGAATACCAAAAAGATAAGGTTCTATTTACAAAGTAATGCCAATGTTCTTTTTTATAAAATATTCTTAAAATATAGCTTGTTACATTTTTTTGAAAATCAAATAAACTATAAATGTAACAAATTAAATAAATGTGTGTATATATATAGAAACATATATATATGTATATATGTTTATATATATTACTATAAAATTGTCATCTTACAATAAGATAATAAAATATCTTAAATTTTATATTTTAATGTAATAAACATGATTAAAATGAATTAACTGACTTTGATGAAATATTAAAGAATTTCAAATTATTTCTGACAGATCAATTCTTATAGTTTCACTGGCAATTCATTTTGTTTTTAAGTAACAAAAGGAAAGTTGATTTTCCTTGCCATGACTGGTACATAATCTGATCTAATAAATCACAAGTTTATAATGTTACTTACTTTCTTTAGACATTTAAGGCCTTACTATTGTCACATTCAACTAGAAATAAATTGAGAAAACCTTACAAAACTCACGGAAGGTAAATAATGGGCTCCTAAAATATACAAGATTTGCCTCAGAATATAAAATTCAAATACTTCCTTTATATGTGCCCTTGAAGATATGCTAGCTTCATTATGAGAGTGAGAGAAACATTCTTTTTCATTTCCCAAGGTCATTACTCTGAGATGCATCAAATGCCTATATCACTTGCTGAAACTGCTCATTAAATATTTCTTACTCTGTAGTGACTATTTCTGAAAAGATTGAAGTGTGCAATTTTGTTAAATCATCTTATTATTAAGAGAAGCATATAAACTTCCAGTCTTATAGGAAAATAATACTGTAAAACCACTTACTATTTTGACTTAAAGGGACACCTGCAACATAAATTCACCTGTTAAGGCAATTTCCTAGATCTGATAAACAAGGATATTCTTCAAATGAGGTACATTACACATTTACAATACACAACCTTTGTCATCTGATATTATCTATCATGTTTGATTTATGTTGATACATGCCACTGATTGGCATTACTCAGTTTTCCTGAGCAAGTGGCTTGTATGATTCGTGTCCTGCTTGATTTATGTGATGGAGCTGTATATAAAGAAGCTGTTTATAAAACTTAGGAGTACCAGTGAGGTGGTGGTATATATGTGTAATCCAGACACTTGAGAAATAGAGGCCACAGGATTATAGCCGGCCAACATGAACTGTGTATGTAAAGAGGCACTAATCCAACAACCTGAACAAGAAGCATAGTCCTCCAGAGAGTTGAGGCCCCAGGGAAGGGGGAAGCCTGGTGTTGGGGAAGAAACCTCTTGGGAGCAGGGGGAGGAGGAAGTAATGGAATGAGGAACTGTGGGGGAGGACCGGAAGAGGGCACAATGGCTGGATTATAAATAAAAAAATATATTTGAAAACAAGTAGTAGCGTAGGAGGAATATCAAGAGTATTGTAAATAAAAACTATGCGTTTTCCACATTAGTGTTAATTACACTTAAAATCTATCAGTATGTGTGTCTTTACTTTTTAAAATTGAAAACTTTGTGTTTACTTACTATATGGAATGTAGTTCAAATTTCCAGATTCTTAGCTTCTTCTCATCATTGTCCAGTCAACTTCCTTTTCTTTTTTTTTTTCTTTTGTACTTCCTTTTTCCATTAATTTCCCTCCCACTACATGTCCCACACACATAGTTCCCCTATGCCCCTTTGCTTCTCTGAGAGGATGGATTCCCTTTCTGGGTATCTCCCAATCCTGACCCATAAAGTCTCTGAAGGGAGAGGATCATCGTTTCCCACCGAGGCCACAGGAGGCAGCCCAGTTAGGGGAATAGATTCCACAGACAGGGGATAGTCCCCGTTCCAATTTTGGGGGACCCTGCATGAAGACCAAGCTGCACATCTCCTAAGGATGTGCAGGGGGAATCTAGATCCAGCCAGTATGTGTTCTTTGGTTGGTGATTCAGTCTCAGAGAGCCCCCTAGGGTCCAGGTTAGTTGAGTCTGTTGGGAAGAAGATATGAACGCCTCAGTCTACTTTCTTGTTGAATCTCTGCCAGAACTCATGTGTAAGACATGTGCACTACTGTACCTACAGCTTTTCAATGTGTAAAATTACTACTTACCATTGCCATTCGAATGCCATAAAATAATCTTGAGGTTAATATTGTTATCTGTTTTTCTGTTGGGTATGAAAATGTAGTAGGTTGGCCTAATGCAGCTTGCATTCTAATATTAATTTGCAGTCCCTAAGACTGGTTGCCCCACAGACAAGAGAGTTCACATGTAATACTCCGAGTGAGCCTGTCCCCAAGTTATTTCTATTTGGTAAACACTGCTCTTTTGTTACCTGGAAGTGTTCTCCTAGTAGCTGGCCACTTTGAATACAGTCTTAAGAGATATCCTCATTTCATGACTTCTTAAACAGATGAACCTGTGTGATGTAACAATATTCAAAATTGTTTGCTTAATACTAACACACAAAAGCCCTGGCTAAAGAAGTATAGAAAAATATGATGTGCCCAGGTGACCCTTCCTTACATGCTTATGGCTTTTATTCTGACCTATTAATGATTCTGCAGCCTATTTAAGATCTTTGCATATTTATACATGTGCCTACACAAACGTAACTATGTCACAATAAAGTGAAGTCCTTGAGAAATTTGTAGTAATTACCATGATATTTGAAGAAAGACTTTTGAGTAAAAATTTTAAAGTATAATGTCTTTGCTCACTATTAATGAAGACTGTTTCAATGTATTTTAGCTTTATAAATCTGGAAGTTACAATTAAAGCATGTAGGTTTCATTTAGATTTTGTTCAGGAGATGTATTTGGGTTTTCCCTCATTTGCTGAAGTACAAATGTAGGTATTGTTGAAGTCAGGAAATAAAGCTCATGCTTGTATAACTTGTAGAAAGGAATGTATTGTTTTTCAGTGAGTTCCATCAGAGGAAAGCAGCTACGTATAAGTCTATAATATTTATGTATTTAGTTATTTAGTTATTTATACCAAATCAGAATACTTTTTAAGCAACTAAAAGCTTGATTGCTCCATTTAATTTCAAATATTTCTCACCATCACTGAAGCATATGCTCCACATTAAGGAACAGTTTTTAATTTTGAAATATTTCATAAATGATGCATTTAAGTCGTTACCCTCATATGGTCTGTCAGTCCATACTGTTTTTACATACATTAACCTGTTCTTTGGATAAGTAATATACATCAAGTTCCTTTCAACAAGCACTACATTGAAAATTTAAATACAAAATATCTCCAAATGTCTCTTTTCACAACAAATATGAAGGGATAGGTTGAATAGAGAAAGCAAGCACTGTAGAACAATATAACCTTTGTAGCATCCTTGCATATGTAGTAAGAAGGGGAGGGTCAATTTAAAATAGTTGGCCCTCTGATAGGGATTCAGAGAGACTGAACCGCCAACCAAAGACCACGTTTGGGATGGAGTTGGACACTGTATACATGTGTAACAAGCGTGGAGCTTGGTCTTCCTCTTTGTCTCTGACTCTGCTGCCTGTCTTTAGATCCCTTTCCCCTAACTGGGATGCTTTGTCTATGATTAGTAGGAGAAGATGTATCACGCTCTACTGTATCTTCATGTGCCAAGACCGGTTGTTATACATGGCAGGCCTCCACTTCTCTGAGGAGAAAAAGGAGGGGAAGTGGGAAAAGGTGAGGTGAGAGGGAAGAACTGGGAGGAAAGGAGGGAGAGGAAGCTGTAATCAAAATGTAAAGTAAATACATAAATTAATAAAAAAAATTGGCCCATTGAATTTGTGATTTTCTTTTTAATCATTAGTTAAGTACAGAGGAAATAAAAGATCTGAGGCTGGAGACTGTTTTCACCTGATCTCTTCTACATTTAGGGAAGGTCCACATGCTGATGAGTTGAATAATATCATCTCAGAGACAAGAGAGGCACTTGTCTAAGGACTGGCAAGCAAATAAGGAAGTCAGACAAACAGTGAAAATATAAACCTACCAAGAACCTGTCTGAGCTTAGGAGTGAACATATCCATTTTACTCAAAGACTTCCAAATAAAAGTCCATCACAAACACAGTTTGATTTCAGACTTGGACTTCATAAAAACAGAGAAACCAGTCAGTTCCACCTGGATTTTAGATTTACCCAACTGTGACAAAGTAAATAGATATTGATTGAACCTGTGAAATTTGTGATAAGTTGTTATGCATCCAGAGTTAACCAGTTCTCATCGGGGAAAAAAATGTGATATCTTCAAGTCTTTTCGAATGAAGTTTGCTTGTGTTTCACTTAAAGCCTAAGTCCTTTACCACTTTAATGTCTTGATGTATCTAATAGAAAAATTTAAAAGATGGGATATCTCATTTTCATGTTCATCTGCTACAAATAAGATGTCACTGTGTCAAAATTTAATTCATGATATCTTAAGAAATTTTTCAGTGCTACATGTAATTATGTTAACTCTGAAATTGGATATTGATTTGTAAAGTTGAATGGAGTAATAATAACAGTTTTAAATGGTTATTTGTAAGACCCAAATGGCCAAATATCTATTCATCAAAAGCAACTGTATTACGCAATATAGAAAATGTTAAACATTTCTTCACTTTAACTTGACAATTCTTGATGCTCTCAGCCTATAAATACATAAATTATATTTTATACAGCAAGTTTCAAGGATGTAGGTTTCATTTTTTTTCAGTATAAAAGTACAAATACTTTGGAAAATATAAGGATTACTTATGCCATAGCAAGGAGATATAAGAGATTCATTTTATGGTTATTTTATTTATTTACATATTCTTCTTAATATTTATATTGAAGGAAATTTTAGTGAATTTTCTAGTGTGATTTAAAAATCATCATGCAAGGTTATTATATCTCAAATCAGTTATTGTGTACATATTCTATACTTGACAGTGAAAAATCATAAATGGTCATCCAGCTATGGGAAAACCTGCAATGGATTTTTAATGAAATCTCTATTATGATCACGATGAAGAGAAAGTACTTCTGTTCAGAAATTATCCCATTTTTTTGTAGATTTCTCAGACAAGTAATAATTCCTCATAAAGGAAAAATGTCAGTGTGTATTAACTATACAATGTATGGGGTTTCCATTACTTTTTTCAGATACAGTTACAATATAACTCATATGATTAATTTATTTAATCCCCATTATTATTTTCTATTTATTTATTTATTTATTTATTTATTTATTTATTTATACTACAGATTTTATTCCCCTCCCCATCCACTCTCTGACTGTTTCACATCCCATACCTCCTCCCCATCCCCGGTCTCCACAAGGATGTCCCTACCATCCACCCGCACCCAACCGGACCTCTAAACTCCCTGGGGTCTCCAGTCTCTTGAGGTTAGGTACATCATCTCTGACTGAACACAGGCCCGGCAGTCCTCTGCTGTATATGTGTTGGGGACCTCATATCAGCTGGTGTAGGCTGCCTGTTTGGTGATCCAGTGTCTGAGAGATCTCGGAGGTCCAGGTTAATTGAAACTACTAGCCCTTCTACAGTGTTGCCCTCCTCCTCAGCTTCTTCCAGCTTTTTCATAATTCAACCATGGGTCAGCTGCTTCTGTCCATTTGTTGGGTACCAATATCTGTATCTGACTCTTTCAGCTGCTTGTTGGGTCTTTCAGAGGACAGTCATTATAGGTCACTTTTTGTGAGCACTACATAGGTTTAGTAATAGTGTCAGGCCTTGGGACCTCCCCTTGAGCTGGATCCCACTTTGGGCCTGTCACTGGACCTTCTTTTCCTCAGGCTCCTCTCCATTTCCATCCCTTCAGTTCTTTCAGACAGGAACAATTATGAGTCAGAGTTTTGACTGTGGGATGGCAGCCCCCTCCTTCATTTGATGCCCAGTCTTCCTGCTGGACATAGGCTCTATAAGTTCCCTCTCCCTATTGTTGGGCATTTCATCTAAGGTCCCTCCCTTTGAGTCTTGAGAGTCTCTCATCTCCCAGGTCTTAAAGAACTGTTTTGAGATTTGTTTTTTGTTTTTTTGTTTTTTTTTTTTGTTTTTATATATATTTTTTTTGTGTAAGTGTTTTTCCTGAGTGTTATTTGTGCACTATATGTATAGCTTTTCTTTGGAGGTCAGAACAGACTGTTGAATCCCATGGAATCGAGTTCTAAATACTGTGTTAAGGCTGGGAACTCAATCCTGGATCTTTCAAAATAACAGGCAATGTTCTTAACTCCTGAGTAGTTAATATTTCCTCTAATATTGTTTATTGTTCTCCTCTTCTTCCTAAATTCCTGGCATTACTTCCAGCTTCATGTCTTTATCTTTTGCTATACATTCTAATATGAGTAAAGTCATGCCATACTTATTCCTCAAAGATTAGATTATTTCACTGAACATGTTAATCTCTAATTGCACCTGACTTTTTGAAAATGATGTGATTCCAATTTTTTTTAATGTTTGAGTAGAGTTCCTTCATGTACATACACCATATTTTTTATATTAGTCCATCTTTAATGAGCACCTAAGCTGATGTCATAATTTGAGTATGATAAATTTAGTGCTCAATACATAGGTATATCTTTTGCAAGCATTTTCTGTTACATAATAGAAAGGATGCAAAGAGTTCATGACTATAAACATTTTTCTTGTATCTAAAACATTATTTAAGAGTTCATAAATATCTATGCCAGCATTATAATAATGAAGCAACTTCTACTTCCATTCAGAAATAAGATATCAAAAATTGACTTTTACAATACAATCTCTGATTAATCACTGTGTTTGATTTGTCAAAAGACACACATACGTTCAGACACACACACACATACTCACACATCATTAAATAGTCTGCACTTGCGTCAACAATTACAGTACAGGTTTTTTGCATGCACTATTAGTAATCAACCACTTTTGAACCACTATTTTTGCTGTAACAAGATTTATATTTTATAGTATATTTATTAAGTATTTGAGAAACTCGTACAACGTATTTTCATAAAGTACATCTCTCCTGACTCCCTCCCATAGCTTCTTAGCCACAGGTAGAATTTTGAGACTCCCTTTTCTACCACAGGCTGGATTTTACCTGCTTGAAGGTATGCAGGTTTTCTGCATCATGTTCATATATTCATCTGGCTTGTTATATCTGAAATATATCCTTGAAGTCATCTATCACTTCTGGTTCTGACAGTCTTGTAGTCTTTCCACTCTATATTCTGCATAGATCTCCGAGACTAGAGGGATAGGGGTGTGATTAAAAACATCTCATTTGGGGCCAAACATTTCAAAGTTACTTACTCTATGCACATTGGTCATTTGTGGTATATCTATGTTAATTGCCATAACTGGAAAAAAGAAATTTCTTTAATGACCGAACCATGTACTGACCTATCAGTATAACTGTAAGTCATTAGGAGTCTGTTTATGCTGCCCAGTTTAAAGATCACATCAGTAGTAGCAGAAGTCAGAATACCCTTTATGCTTCTATAAATTAGTCATATCTAAATTATATAAAAAGAAGGAACTGTTAAATGTCTTTAAAATAAATATGAAAAATATGAGAATTGTCCACATGCACAATAAAAGTAAACAAAGAAGTCAAATTCTATCACCAGGTCTCTTTCATTATCTGCAACTTGAGGGGCTTCATAATTTATATTCTACACTGTCATACACTTGTTTTCATTATACTTCCCAAATATTGAATAAGTTCTCCAAATTTCTTCTAGTTGTGGTCCATATTGTATTCATTTATTTGTAAAAATAATGATTATAATTTTTTACTAAGAATTTAATATGTTCACATACCCAAACAGTAGAAGAGTTTACTATTTAACCTGTCAATCAAGCTAAAGCACTAAGATGTAATGCTGTCTGTACATGATAGGTCACTTCACTAAGGCATTTTTGATAAATTATATTTAATATATTATTTATTTCTTGTTTGTGATGACAAAATATGTGTATATCAAACAGCATAATGCACACTATCATGAGGAGAAGAGCCTTGAAAGCAGAAGTTTGAGCTACTGGTTTCATTGTGTTCAAAATCAAGAAACAGGTTGTGATTAGTGTTCATATTTATCTTATTTTTCTATTTTTATTCAGTCAGAAGCCCCAACCAAAGAATTTCTGCTACCTATAGAAAAGATAGATATTCTGTGAGATAACTTATCCAATGATTTTATGAATCCCAAATAACCATATTTCTCTCTTCAGGTTGCTAATGGCATATATTTATCCATGATCGTTTTGGGTACATCAACACCAAAGGAATTTGTTAGAATAACACAATAACATTCAATCACAGATATTTGTTATATTTGCCTTAATATTTGAATTAAAACAATTATTTATTCTTCTCACTTTAATTTACATGTTGTAATAATGTTGTTGGCATATATTCTACATAAATTTGTTTGTTCATTAGTGGTTTAATGTTTTTCATCTATGTCTCAAATATTATATATTTAAAATAGGAACACGGGAAGAAATTGTTAATCCAGATAGTAATTTAGTATGTTAACTGCAATAATATGAGGCCCAAATAAGCTCTTTTGAGTTATAAACATTTTATTAGTAATATTTGTATTCCAATAAGGAAAGTTTGTTAAGCTTCAAGGAGAAAAATTAGCATTCCTATGAATATCTCAGAATTTAAAAAACCAACTAAATGAAAATCACACAGTAAGATGAAATATAGAAATGAAATCACACAAAAATATGGTCAATGTGTAGTGAATTTTGAAATGGATCCTGAAGTTCAGGAAGTTATTCTTGAACTTAGAACTCAGAAGTTATTCCACCCAACAGTATGGCATGTTAAAACACATACATTTACAATAATTTTGGTAAGAAATTACACAGTCAGTGGAGGAGCAAAATATAAACTTGTCATGGGTCAATGGTCGCTTATGTTAGGTTCGATACATCAGAAAATCTCCTATGTCTAACCTAGTTGGGGAGCCCAAGCACCGTTTCCTACTTACTATCACTATGAAACCATCTCTCAAATATTCTAGTTAACAGATGTTAGAAAAACAGGAAACACAAACCATGAGACTTTCAGTGCTATGTCCTTAGACTATAGTTGCTGCCAGTAAACATTTATGTGTTATTAAAAAGTACTACAACCAAGCAAGGATTCGTCCTGCACGCCTTTAATCCTAGCACTGGTGAAGCTGAAGCAGGTGGTTCTGTGTGAGTTGGAAGCCAGTCTGGTCTATATAGAAATTTTCAGGATAGCCAGAACTACATAGAGAGAACCCGGCTTAAAAATCAAACAGAAAAACAAAAGTATTTGAACCAAATTAGTGTATTTTGTTATTTATATTTTATAGTAATATTCAATAATGCATTTAGTTAGCTTAACAATTTAAATACTGCTTAAGTACATGAATATTATTTTGTGATACTTAGCTAAATATATGTTAGTTTCAGAATGCATATATGATTAATATTCTATAATTATTCTATTAAATTTATTAATAATCCAAATTGCCTGGTAGTTTTAATTTCAGAAAGCCATGACTAATGGGCTAAAGTTATCTACTATTTTATGGCTCATAGGTTACAAGTGATTAAAAGATTCCATCGATGAATGATTGACAGGTAAATATTCCCATTCTATTTGCTAGTAAAATTCTCAGTCTAAAATCTATTTAAGTTATATGTTATCTCTCCCTGCAAAATTTTTTCAACTTAGTAGATCTATATTATAATACACATTCAGTATTATTATATATCTGTTTCTATACAAAATATGAAGATTCTACTTTATGAGTGGATTTGTAATCTGTTCATTTTGACAATTGTTATACAAAATCTAAAACCTTTGTCAACCAACATTGTAAACAAAATATTTAGTTAATATTATATACAGAAAGCTATAGATATATAGATCTAGAAATAATTTAATCATAAATACATTCAGAATCTAATATGGATTTAGCTAAGTACCACAAACAATATTTATATATTTAACCAGTAAGTATTTAATTGTTAAGCTAAGTGAACTAATGAATTTTATTACAATATCTACATATATCTGTGTTATATATGTAAATATAGATAATATTACAGTGTATAATGCAAAATATTTAGTGACAAAATATTTCAAGTTCTGGAACCTATACATATGTAATTTGTACATATGCATCTAAATGTGTATATATATACATGTGTAAGATATATTTTATTTTTGTGTGCATACATATATTCACACACATATATATATACATATACAAATATACACATGTACATATATTCATATGTACATACAGATACTTATATACCACTATATACATATGTATACATATACATGTACAAGTGCACACATATATAGCAAAGAAAATAATATCTGCAATCATTGTCTAGCTTTTATATTATTCTTATCATGTTCTGATATTTGAAGCCTAACAATAGATGCAATTTTAAAGATGAAAATGGAGGAAATAGCCATAATCCACTCACTCAGAAGAGAATACTGGAATTAAGCACTCATAGTCTGCCTTTCTGCTTCATGATGGATATCCACATTTTCTGAGTATTTAACTAGATCTTTATGGAGAAGATTATGGTTGTTCCTGTCTAGTTCATTCTATTTAAATACCACAGATTTATTCATTTATATTTTGAATTTAATATATTTTGATATGTTTCCCCTTTGCTCAACACCCCACTTATCCTCTCATCCAAGTTCGTCTTCTTTATAACTCTCTCAAATAAGACAAAATAATAATTTAAATCAAAACAAGCAAAAGATCCAATAATACAAAATCAAAAACAAAATAAAATAAATGTGAAGAAAATCCAAACTAAATACACATGGAATCTCTCGTGTGTGGGGCAACTACTCCTGAACATGAAGGAAATTGATTTTTACTTGCATAGCATTTATAATCACAAATTACTTCTTGATTGGCATGGGATTCATGTCTCCTTCCCCTTCATAAAGCTGAGATTTTTTTAATCTGTTTTGCACCTGTGCAAATCTTGTGCATACTCTTTCATTTTCTGTGAGTTCATATTTGTCTGCATCCTGTTATGTTTGGAAGTTGCTGTTGCTCTGGATTCATCCACCAGGTCTAGCTCTTATAATCCCTCTTCTTATTCTTCATCAGTTTCCTGCGGTCTCAAGAGAGGAGTTTGATAGAGAGAGACATTCCATGTTGGCCTACATATAAGAAGAGGCTTGTCTGGGGAAGATAGAATGTTGCTCTAAGACTCCCTCTGTCTGTTTCTGTCTCTGTCTCTCTGTCTCTCTGTCTCTCTCTGTCTCTGTCTCTGTCTGTGAGTGTGTGTGTGTGTGAGAGAGAGAGAGAGTGTGTGTGTGTGTGTGTGTGTGTGACAGAGAGAGAGAGAGAGAGAGAGAGAGAGAGAGAGAGAGAGAGAGAGACTCTGAAGCCAGAAATTCATTGAATTGATTCCCTTGGAGCTATAGTTCAAGAAAATAGAAACCTCCTGTTGTGGGTACTGAAAATCAAATTGAAATTCTCTGGAAGAATGCTATATGCCTTTAAGAGCTGAAATGTTTCTTCATCCCAAGACAATAGAATTTTTAAAAGATAAATATCACATTCATTTGTAAGTAGATGCAACATGCAAACCATGTATATCCATTTTAATAATCTTAATCTAAAATACACAATGAATTTGTTGGTAAACACTTTGAAATACTATGGCACACAGTACCCTGGGAAATAAAAATGAGTGGTAAGTAAATCTAGCTGGAAAATCTACAGTCTATTTACTAGTTACTTGAGTCTGATCTCAGCCAGCCACCTGATTGTATTTTCTCATATGTTTAGTAGTGGTTTTGGAGTGGGGCCCAAAGGCCAAAGCCTAATGACAATGTTTTACCATGAACTGCTTTGTTCCTCCTCAGTAGTGATGAAGTATGTAAGTCTCTGAGTTTAACGCTTTCTTCAGGAAGCTCTCTGGCCAGTTTCAGTGTTCTGCACAATCTTTTCTTGATGATTTGTTTTTCAGCTATCTTACTGTGTAGGAGTCCTAGAGATTCTTCTTTCTTTGTTCCAGCATATATGTTTACAGTTCTCTGTTTGTTGTTACAATAGGCAGTATAGCATGGGGATCATAGGATATTTTCCATGAGCTGACTTCAGGGGGTAATGAAATTTGAGTGTATTTTATGATTAAGAGGAATTTCTTAGGACTTAAGAATAATCTCCAAATGCATAAATAGCAGTGATTAATCAAAGTCAGCTTCATTATTTTTCAAACTGTTTCTAATTCATTAAGCTCTTTAGATACTTTGCTATTGTATAATCTTAGAGATGAAAGAGAATTATTATGTGAGTTTGTGATCATTAAATATGACACATAAATGACATTGAACACCACCAGGAGATACTTTCTTCTTCCTAATCGAAGAGTGAAAGCTCGTGAAGTTACAAGCCTGAATAAGGTGTAGAGGATGATTATTCTCAAAGCAGGGGGTGCTAATCTTGTAGAAATGCCATTTTCCTGGCATTGTTATTGATGTCACACAGAGTGACTGATGGGAAATTAACCATTTTTTCATAATGGCCTAGAGCATTAAGGAGAATATGCTGACAAGGTCTGCTCAAAGTACAAACTGGGACAAAAATGTAAAGATTGCTATTTCTTTTTCTTACTTTCAGAACCGCAAATATCTCTCTGATTCCTTACACTATAATATCAAAAACCTTTATTATAGAAAACAAAACATTCATTTATTCTTCTGATGACATGATATTTCTAGTAGCAAAATTATGTTATTTCCACTGACATGTTACATTCATATAATCTTAATTATATGTTTCAAGTGGTGAGTTTATATAAAATCAATGATCCTATGTACTATTTGGCAGTTTGTTATAAACTTCTCATGAATCTAGCAAGGTTTATTTAGCATTTGCTACATGGACAAATGTTCCCCATAAAGAAGTTGCTTCTCACACTGAACCTTCTCTAAACTTTAAAGTCTGATTCAGATTTCAAAGTTTGTGGATATATTGGAATGTCTGAAGTCCAGATCCTAATTTTATTTATTTTGGGTCACTGTTAAGTTTTGTTTGTATAATAGTTATGCATAATAGAAAACCATGGTTTATTTGTTATGAGTACTTTTATTATCAAACTTATAAATGTAAGTTTTTTTTTTACTATTACTAGAATATATATATATGTGTGTGTGTGTTTTCTAAAATACTTTTGTCAAATTTTCATTTCATAGGAATTATAGAAAATATTACCAAAAAAAAAAAAATACAATTTCACTTCTCGGTTTTGAAAGCCTATTTTTGCGCATTCTGCTCATATATGCTTGTTCTCTATTATATCATTTGCATTTTACCAGATTGGCATATAAGTACTCATAAAATTAAAGTTGTTAAACTGGCCTAATTTTGGCTCATAATGAAATAATAATTTTAAGAGAAATAACCCCAACTCTAACCCAACACGCCAAGTAAGCTCCACCAAAAATCTATAAACCAATTACAGAAGAGAAAAAGTGGGAAAAAGGAGGGTATTTGTTCAGGGTAATCATGTTAGGTAACCATGTATGTGTCTATTGTTTCTAGATCTTTCTTTTATATTAATATGAGATTTTAAATTAAAGAAATTAAAAATGTTTATATAAAGGTGATATATATATGATATATATTATATATATTTCATACAGCATACATAAAGTTCTGGTCCATGTTCCCTTTTTTATTCTATTTTTAAAATTGAAAGTAGATTTATTTTTCCATTCAATATATACTGATGATGTCATTTCCTCCCTCAAGTCCTCACAGATCCTCCTCACTGCTACTTCCACTCAAAATGTACACCCTACTCTTCTCTTTCTCATTGGACAACCCAGGAGTATTTCTTTAAAAAATGGTTATAAAATAAGAACTGGAATGGACTAAAACAAGCAGAAGAAAAAGTGAAAGGGAGAGATATAAGAAACACACACAGAGACAACCCAGATGTCCTATGACAGAAGAATGGATACAGAAAATTTACGCAATGGAATACTACTCAGCTATTAAGAATGAGGACATACTGAGTTTTGCAGACAAATGGATGGAACTAGAAAATATCATCTTGAGTGAGGTAACTCAGACCCAAAAGGACGTGTATGGTATATACCCACTAATAAGTGGATTTTAGCCGCCAACCCCCAAAAAACAAAAGTGACAAATACTCAAGATACAGCTCACAGAACTCAAAAAGTTCAACAAACTAAAGGGCCCCATTGAGGATGCCTCAGTCCCACCTGGGAGGGGAAAGAAACCAACCACAGTGGGGAGGAAAGGACCTGGGAGGGAAAGGAGATAGGGGATTGCAGAGAGGTGAACATGATCGGGTATTGGGTGGGGAAAAGGACTGAAATCTCTGAGGGCCAGCAGAAAGAAAAGAAACATGGAACCTTGAGAGGTAGGAGGTTGGGGGAACCCTCTGGAATGTACCAGAGACCTGATAAGCAAGAAAATCTCAGGACAATACACTGGAAAAGGGATCTTGTAGAGCCCACCTCCAGCAGGAAGACAGAGAATCAAGTGAGGGAGGGGTTTGCCATCTCACAGTCAAAACTCTGTTCATGTCTGAAAGAACTGCAGAGATGGAAATGGAGAGGAGGCTGAGGAAAGGAAGGCTCAGTTACAGGCCCAAAGTGTGATCCAGCTCAAGGAGAGGTCCCAAGGCCTGACACTATTACTGAGGCTATGGAGCGCTCACAAAAAGGGACCTATCATGATTGCCCTCTGAAAGACCCAACAAGCAGCTGAAAGAATCAGATGCAGATATTTGCACCCAATCAATGGACAGCAGCTGCTGACTCCCTGGTTGAATTAGGGGAAATGCTGGAAGAAGCTGAGGAGACAGGCAACCCTGTAGGAAGACCAGCAGTTTCAATTAGCCTGGACCCTGGAGATCTCTCAGATTCAGGAACACCAACCAGGAAGTATGTGCCAGCTGATATGGGTCCCCAGGCACATATGAAGTGGATGTCTGTGGGGTCTAGGTTTAGTTAGAGAGGATGCACCTAACCCTCAAGAGACAGGAGATCTCAGGGAGTTAAGAGGTCTGGGGGGTAAGGATAGAGGGTGGGGACATCCTTGTGGAGACAGGGGTATGGGGAGGAGGTATGGGATGTGGAACAGTAGGAAGGTGGACCAGGAGGGGAATAAAATCTGGAGTGTAAAAGAAAGAAAGAAAGAAAGAAAGAAAGAAAGAAAGAAAGAAAGAAAGAAAGAAAGAA
>JADRCH010000066.1:10716366-10727251 GCA_019843965.1 Rhynchomys soricoides | reverse complement strand
GAAAGAAAGAAAGAAAGAAAGAAAGAAAGAAAGAAAGAAAGAAAGAAGGAAGGAAGGAAGGAAGGAAGGAAGGAAGGAAGGAAGGAAGGAAGACATACAGATACAGAGACACACAGAGAAATCTCATAAAACAGAAAATCAGAAAACATAGTACATAAAAATATGCTATTGAGCTCATATTTTTGTTGGCCATCTACCAGTAGCCATGAGGTTTGCCAGCCCTTAGGAATATATATATATATATATTCAGTGAGGCTCTCTTGGAGAATACTGATTTTTCCTTTGGGAGTAGAAAATGAGACAGAGTAAGAAGAGGTGAAAAATTCCAAGGAAATATCACCTTCTGAACACAGCAGGACCCAGGACTAATGCACATATAAACTTTCAGAGACTATGGCAACATGCACAGAGCCTGCAGAGGTTTGGGTCAGATGGGTTTCTCAGCACTAAGAGGAAAGAAAACTAGAGTCCCACCCATAACCCAGAATCTATTTTCAATCTGTTGTCTCTTTATGTCTCAAAACAAACTCTTAAGAATATAAATTATTTTAAGATATTTTAGTTCTTGCTCCATTCTCCGAGACAATGACTATTCAAATATTAAAATGATTGAAAGGATTTTCTCATTTTTAAACCATTAATTATTTTTAAATAAACCACCAAAACACTTACAGGGTCTATACCTTGGAAGGTGTATGTAGGATACAAAAATTGAATTATATTTTGAAATTTGAAAATGGAGATTTACGGAGATTGTTTAAAGGAGAGGCAGGACCAATTCCAAGTCTGTAGTGGATGCAGAAAGGGTTTCACTTTGTTTTGGGGTGAGAGGGGATGAAGAGGAAGTCTTGTAAGAATTATAACATTGTGTTGGCCATTGTCAGTTGTTGCATTATCTTGCATGATAAATAACATATGGATCTGTGTATTTTCATCAGCATCTTAATTCAATTTGCATGAAAAGGTAGTGTCCCTTAATCTTCAACTTTTCTCAACCATTTTACTACTTGAGTTTACTGTATGAAAGAACTTTCATAGAAATCATATATTTGATTTTTCTTCAAGTTAGCACAGAATTTTAGTACTGTAGTAGACTTGTCTTCTCTATCTTTATTGAAGAAGATTGAAAATAATCATTACCATTGCTATCCACAGGAGCAAAATTTCCAACTATGCTTCGATATAGTCACAAAATCATATAACTAAACAAGTGCATAGATATCATTAGCCTATGGGAGTATAAGCATTATCAATTTGACCTAGATTAGAAGCATTAACAACAAAAGTTATGAATGCTAATATACACAGAGATATCAGTACAGTAATTCAGACGAAGACTAGGTCCATAAGACCTCTTTTATTCATCATGGGAAATTGGAGTATTTCAAAACTTACATTCTTAAAGTGTTCAAAAATTCTTTTTAAAAATGTCTGTATAAAATGTCACCATCAAAGTTGTTTCATGACTACCATGAAGTATATTATTCCAATGATAACTTAATAGCAGAAACCAAGTATTTTGTAGATTTTATAGCAATCTTACCAATTTTAACATTGGTACCACAACCAAGAACAAAATCCATGTTTGTGTCTCTTTGAGAAAATTATAGGGTCTCTTGTGTGTTCTCAGATTTGTAAGTGTTAAGATCACCATTTTTCATTTTATGAGGCTACAAGGTGACTTTGCCAAATGTGAAATAAATATATTCTAGACACGTAAATTATTTTATTGGAGTTAGTTCATTATAAATTTAGTAACTAATAAAAATTGTATTAAACTAAAAACATTTTGAAGAAATTTTTGGAATAAAAATTGTAGTTATTTCTCCAAATAACTTTCTGCTTTGAAAACATTTCCAGCTCACCAACATTGTTCTGATAGGTGTGTGTTTTCCCTGGCAGCATTATATCCTGTTACACGCTTGCAGTGTCATATCCAGACAATGATTGAATTTTTAACTCAATCTAAATTGGCTAAGCTACTAAGAAAATTAAAATTCTTCAAAACTATGTACACAGAACCAGTTGGAATTAGACATATATGGTTTAATAGGAAATACTTTGTATTTCATGATTAACATATTTACTTTTATTCAATGAATATGTACAGGTTTATAATGCACTTCATGTGTATTCTGTTTATTCTACCTTTAATTATTTTAGAGATACTACTTTGAGTCTGAAATTGAAACCTAGCCCTGTATACTGTGAATATTTTCATGTCATATTTATTTTACAATTTTTGAAACTCAGTTGTATTGGGTTGAACAAAATTTCCATTTGCAAGTGATAGGAATATGTAAAGTGGACATCTCCTTATGCTTGGAGGCCCTGTAAGAAAGAGACAGCCAAACACATATCCGGGGCACGTTGCAGGCAAAATGAAGATGAGTGGATATGTGAAGGAGAGATAGGAAAGAAGGAGTAAGTGGTGGAAGGAGAAAGCAAGGCTAATAGGTGTCTGTGTTACAGAAAGAGGTGAAACAGGAGATACTATGAAGTTGAGGAACAGGAAGATATGAGGGGCCATCCCGATAGAACTGTCAGTCTGTGCTTATGTCTGTGGCCCCAGATGTCAGTGGTTTGACACTCTATTGATGGTGCCACTGGACGCCATGGGGACATCCAGCCCATGCTGCCTCTAGAGGCCATGCCAGGGAATGTGATCCTACTGCAGACAGAATCTGTGTTGAATTCCAAGGCTTTGCTATCATCAAAAGCTAGACTAATGTCCTACATCTGGGCTGTTGGCTGAGGTCACCTTATGTCCATGCACTGGGTTGAGATGGTCCCACCTCTCCGTGTGCCAAGAGAATTGGTCAGGCCCCTTGTGGTGGAAGCTTGGAAGAGCTGGCTCTCCTCTTGCTTGGTGATCTTTAGAGAGCTGACTATAAAAAGATGCCATCGGCCATAGGCCCGAAAGCAGAAAAACTGTCCATATGTCTTGCTTGGCAAAGCTGACCCTAGGGGTATGTTGGCACTACTCAGCTTATCTGTAGGCCCAGATCCAGAGTTATTTCATTCAAACATCCATACAACGTATGAACTGCTGGAGCTAGTGAAGGGGCCATTCCTGCAGACCCAAAGTTACAGGATCTCCATGAGAAAAGGCAACAAATGATTTTCAGAGATGTGTTTCCCTGTGAGGATCCAGTATTGATAGTGTAGCAGAAGCTAGAGGCCTCGACCTAGACCAATAACTGCTAGCAATGAATATTTACAAGTAACTCTGTTTAGGAGAGGGGAAAGAAGGTTTCACAGGCAGAGGATGGATATGAAGAGACAAGGAGATGAGAGGGACTGGGATCTGTGATTTGAGATTCACAAAAATGCTAAAATTAAAAAGCAACAAACTGCCCTTCTCAGGTATTTTCCTACTTGAATCTTAAATTCAGAGCATACACAGCTAATATGATTGCCTGAAGTAATACTGTGGGCATGCTGGTAGTCACAGCAAGGATTCCAGGCATCAGAGGAAGCAGCTACTCACACCTTCCTCCACTTGATTTCCTGACCATGGTAATCCTCTATAATGATTCTCGGGAGTCCAAATGAAACCAAAGGAATGTTACTGACACTGGAACCACTTACCTTCAAAGTGTCACAAGAAACTGTTAAATTTCACATTTCATAGTGGCCATGGCCCACATTTTAAAAGAGTAAAACATACCCAGGCCAGAACAGTGTCCATCAATGCTTCTCAACCTCCCTAATGCTGTAACCTTTTAATACAGTTTCTCATGTTGTGGTGACCCCCAACCATAAAATTATTTTGTTGCTACTTAATAACTTTAATTGCACTACTGTTTAGGCATAGTAATGTATCTGATATGTGACACTCAAAAGGGTTTCTACCCACTGGTTGAGAACCACTAATCCATACACACCTTATTGCGCATCTTACTGTCAATGAAAGTATAAACTTTAAATATCACCCAATCATTTTGCTACACAATTGTCCATTGCTCATTGATTTAATCTTGTTTTGTGCGGTTTTAATTTGTTTTTATTTATTTGAAACAGGGTTTCTCTGTGTAGCCCTGGCTGTCCTAGAATTCATTCTGTAGATCAGGCTTGCCTGGAACTCAGAGATCTGCCTGCCTATGCCTCCTGAGTACTGAGATAAAGGATAAGTGTCATGAAGTCAGTTTGAATCTCTTCAACCAGACAGGGTTACAAGGGATCATTTTAGAAAGCTCCTATGTCGCTTGAACCTCTAAATAAATTATAATTGTTGTAACAAAAAACAAAACAATACTAAAAACAAAGAGAAGTATATAAACTGGTGAGCAAAGATGAGAAGCTCTCCTCTTGACCCGCCTGTGAGGGTATCTGAGTCAATGTTACAAAGATTGATTGTATTCAGATTCATTTAATAGAAAACCTGAAGAGCCTATTGCACATACCAATAGAGTTTGGGAAGATTGCCAAGTGGATAAGAGGATGGATGTGTGTATATAAGGGTTTGAGTTTGAATGCCCAGGCCTCGGTTAAAGGCAAGGAGTCACTGGAATCACCCGAAAGAGCTGGAAGAGCAGCATAGCAGGGATTAATAGTCGGTCAGACACCCAGAACTCACAGACCAGGCTTCTTTCCTCATATGATACTTCTCAGGGCCAGAAAAATGACCTTGTCTCCAATATAAAGTGGTGAATGACTGAGAAAGATGCATAACACCATCCTCTGTCCCTATAGATACACTGATGGGTGCACATTCCCATGTGCATACACAACACACACACACACACACACACACACATACACACACATATACTCACATATAAACACACAGAGAGATGGATAAATACACACGCAAACACACATACATGCATACACACAAACAAATACACATATGCACACACTCATACACACATATAGATAAACACACAAACATACACATACATACACATACGTGCACACATGCGCACACGCGCACACACACACATTGCCCACTTTATGTCAGTTAACACAATTTCCTCCAGTCTCATCACCCCTAGGTCATACTCCAGTGAGCATACATTGTCACAATCTCTTTGTTCATTTATCCTTAAGACATATGGCTGGTAATACACCTCACCCTTTGCAAATACTGCTGCAATAGTCTTGAAGTATTTATTTCTCCTGAAAACACTGATTTCATTCTCTTTCTTTTTGTCAAAAATGAAGTTATTGAATTAATGGATTCCGCAGTGTTTTAATATTTTAAAAAGAGAAATAATCACAATACTGTTTTTCAGAAAAGCCTCTGCCTGACACCAGGGATCTCTTTTCTCTTTATTCCTCAGTTTTTAGTAACTTATCGTGTCTTTAAAAGTCAAACTATCTAAACAAAAGTGATGTCTGTCAGAAGTTCTAACTTGCATCTACCTGATATCACTAGCTGTTAATTTTTTTACTATTAATACTATATTCATATAATTGCTTGAAGTTTCATATTTTAAAAATTGATTGTTTCAATGAACCCATGTATCATTGATCTGAATGACTTATCACTCATAAATAAAAATGACACTAGTTATTGGCAATATAACCAATTAAAATGACTGCTGTCTTCAAAAAATAAACCTATGTATTAATTCATGGGACTTTTATTTTATAAGATACTTATAGGAGTATTAATTATATAGAATGCTCATACAGAGGAAAAATTATATATTTTATAAAACTATAATTGAATAGCAAAATTGTCCAGTTTGAAAATATGCAAAATACATAATGATATGTGTATCAATGAAAATATATTTAAACTAATATTAGTGTTAATATCACAATGGAACAAATGGTGGAGAGATGGTGAACAGACTTACATTTCTGAGTCTTTTTTTTTTTTTTTTACAGTGTTAATGAAGCTGTCAGGGTCACTGAGGATGAGTATTTGTGTACATTATTATTTATTTGCATTACTTGCTGAGTTTGTATTCTTTAGAGACCTGCCATATTACTACTTAAGCTGCTTAAAGCACACAAACACCATTTACAAATTCATGGCCAACCTGAAGATAAATAATCCTTCATCTCATGATAGATACCTTTAATGTTAATGACTCAGATAAAACTAGTGTCATTAAAAAACATGTTATATATTATACTACCAAATCCCTTCATTAAATTCTATTAACACAATTAATAAGCAATTCACCCAGAGAGTAGCTCTCTTTATCACTGGTTTACTTTGAATTACTAAACAATGCCCAGAGTATAGGCCCCATATGAATTTCAAATACCATCTATTTATTTAGCTAATAAACAATTAATCAGCTATAAACACAGGATATAACACCTTCCGTGCTTCTGAAAAAGAAAATTATCCTGTATTTGACTTTCAAGGCCATTAGAGTTTTCTTGGCTTAAGCTCCACGAATAAAATATTCCAAGGTATAAAAATGGAAAATAAATTCAAAGGTCGACTTAATAATGATCTTTATCTTCTTCAGATATTCTGAGTTAATGAAGCCAGATGTTTGTGCCATTGTTTCCTTTGCACTTTTGAATCTGAGTGTCATGTGAAATCTTCTAGTCCCTGCTGACAGTATATTCAGCAGACTAGGAAAAACTATTACACTTGAACAATTATGCTTTTGAGCTAACACCACATGTAACAGCTATACTTTCTAGTACTCCTCATCCCATATCATTCCTTCTTTATAATACTGTTATTTCTTGTACAGACCAAATCAAGATTATAGACAGACACTCTCACAAAAAATGTTAGAAACAGTCCACAATATTTCCATTAGAAACTATTTTCTACCGAACAGTTGTTAAATTCTAAAGCTTCAGTAAACTCACCTCACCTCCTGAAAAGACTCTTTTAAGATGACTAAAATAAAATATGAAAATAAATTTTAAAAAAATGACTAAAATAGAGACAGAATTGAATGTCCATAATAGCAGTTTAACTTTTGCAACAAAGAAAACAGCTTCCCATCCACCTTACCCCAGTGACTTGCTTTTGACAGTCTTTATATTATGCTGGACTATTTCCAGACTGAGATTATTTACTTATTGGCACAGTCTTAAGTAGCATATGATACCACTGAGACCAACATATCTACTTAGACAAAGAATATTATTGTGTAATTATTGCTTAAAAACCTCTTGCAGTTGTATGTTTACATTAAGTTGAAGTTTGATTTCCATGAAAAGTTAAAGTCTATCTATACCTATGTTTATTATATCTTTTTGGAAATTATATAGAGAGAAATACACATGATTTGATAATATAGCCATTTCTAAAATTCAAAATAGCATGCATTATAAAATATTTGATAATTAAACAACAAAAAAAGTCTTTTCAATGTAACCTCAAGTACCTTCAAGACACAGAAGCATTTGGAATCTTTTTAAAAAATTTCAAGAATTTGAACTGTTGAGACAGGGAACCAAAACAGATAACTCCAATTTTGCATTGAGAACCAACCCCATATTCTTTCAGTAGAGTGTGACGTTGTCAATTAACATTCCTAGTTGTACCAGAAGACTACACTTTTCAACCATATGGTCATCCCCTTACAAAGTCCAAATGAAGAGACAATGTCATGATACAGCTGATTCTCTTTTCTCACATTAACTCATTCATGCCACAGTTAAAATGTGCCACTTGGATGACACCTGGAGGAGTTTTTAAAAGACTGTCCTAGTTAAATTTTCTCTTGCTATGAGAAAATGCATAAAGCAATGTATAAAGCAAGAATTTAATTTTGTGCTTACAGATTCACAGGTTTAGAGTCATGGATGCCACTGTGGTTAACAGGGAAGCAGGCAGGCTGTCGAGGCGTTAGAGCAGTTACTGAGAGCTAGCTTATCGTGGGATACAACCAAAGGTCCTGGCAGCTCAGTGGAAATTATTTGGCCATTTAACTTTCAGAACAATCCCCAAGTGGTGCACCCTTCCTAACAAGGTCATATTCCTAATATTTCCTAAATGTTTCACAAAATAGGAACCACATATTCACGGATATGAGGCTATGCAAGTCTGCTTTCAATGAAACCATAACAATTAGCACTTTTGTACAATGAAAACAAAAAACAGAGCTTTTGGAAACATGAATTACTTACTTAATTTATTCCACTACACTACTATTTACTCACGGTGCAATTTTTTTTTTTATTTGACAGAGAAAATCTCTGTGTAATATGAAGGATTACAAAAAAATAAATGATGTGGTGGGGAACATTATTTTCTTTGCTAAAAGTATAGATTGTATTCAAGTTATATTTTTATTATGTTTACATTCAGAATTAGTGTTAATGGATATATGGAAATATGTACATAATATCTGCTATACTGTGTGTAGCATGGATAGTATATATATATATATATATATATATATATATATATATATATATATATATATATATACTCATCTCAATATATAACACTGAAAATGGTTTAAGGCAATGAGTAAAACAATCTCCAACAAATGTTAACTAAGAAATAAACAGAATATTGGCAACACTGTTTTAAATTAGAATCATTATATGTATATTGCTGAGGATTTTTGCAATACTCTATTGCATCACTGTTTGAAATTTGAATATTTTTTGCCCTAAATACTTTTGCCAGTTATAGTTCTGTTAGTAAAACTATCATTTCTTCAGCTTGCTGCACTGAGCAGATGTCTAGACATAACATTCCAGATTTATGAAGTTAAGACAAGCTCTTTTCATAGGAAAAAGTTAAGTAGATGGAAGAGTTGCACAGAGAGTTTTAGACAACTGTGAAATTAAAGAGCTCAGTCTCATATTCAACAGAATGTTGAACTTTGTGTTACTGAAGGTAAATATTAAATGTCAAATTAATAAACATTTGAGGAAAATGAGTGTAAAATTAAAGAATGTTCTTGTATGTGTTGGGTTGTGTGACTGGTTCTATTCTGAAAGCTGGAGGTTTCTCCCAGTCCCCCAACTCCAGCCCCAGTAGTGACATATTTCCGTTCACTTTCCTGGACCTCTGGGCTTCTCTCCTGTCTCCTCCCCAAAACCTGATCCCTACCCACTTTTCCCTTTTCCCTCCCCTGGGCTTCTCTCCTGTCTCTTCCCCAATACCTGATCCTGCCCCACTTTTTCCTTTTTCCTCCCCTTTCCCACCCAGGTCCCTCTCTCCCTCTGCTTCCCTGGATTATTTTTCTCCCTTCTAAGTGGTATTGAAACATCCTGATTTGGGCCTTCCTTCCTGTGTAACTTCTTAAATTCTGTGGGATATATCATGTGCAATCTGTAGTTATTAGCTAATATCCATTTACCAGTTAGTACATGTCATGCATGTTCTTTGGGGTGTGGGTTACTTCACTCAGGATGATATGTTCTAGTTCCATCCATTTGCCTGCAAAATTCATGATGTTCTCGTTTTTAAAAGCTGAATAATATTCCACTGTGTAAATTAACTACATTTTTCTGTAATTATTCTTGTTTTAGGTTGAGGGACATCCAGGCTGTTTCCAGTTTCTGTATATTATGAATAAGACTGCTAGGAACATAGTAGTTTTTGTGGTATGAGAAAACCGTACGATTTGTCAGACATTGGGTCAGATGGAAGAAGCATTTCTTTTCCACACAAAGGATCTTACTAATCACTTCTAAGTTAAAAATCACTCTGTGATTACATATAGTGACAACAATAGTTAAATATAACTTCTTAGTCTCAATTAATTACATTTAAAAATCCCACATGGGGATCTATCAGAATAAAACAAAAGAGAAAAACATGGACAAATGAGTTGGAAGTGGTAATCCATAGTGACTAAAAAAATCCACCATCTCAAACACATCAAGACCTAAAGCACATTTTAATCTATCAAACTCAAATATCTAAAACAGTATATAAAGTCCCTTCCATATAATTAAAACTGTACATAGACAAACAATTGTTTTAAATATTTATTTAGATATCTGTAGATTATAGTAAGACTTAATGACAGATTAGACATGCCACTAAGTTTTTGAATCTGAATAGATTATGCTAAAATTTTTGAGAAAAAAAACTGGACAAAAATAAAATTTGAAAAGCATTAGTGGTTTGGGAAAAATATAAAGAGTGGCCTAGTGGTTTAATAAACTTATAATTTAGAATTCTAAATGGAAGCCAGCATCATAGGGAAGAATGATTGAACAGAAATGATGAAAATTGTATCTGTTTTAATAAAACACTTAATTCTACAGTTCCAAAAAGCTTAGTAGCCTTCAAAACAAATGACAGAAAAAAAAATTATGTACAATAATTAAATCCCTTGATGATGGACAGATCGTAAAAACTTGTAGAGAATGCCAGGAACATCAAGGGCAAGGAGAACAGCATGCTCCACTTGGAAACAGTTCACCTAACAGATTGAGAACACAGGAAAAGGCATTACATTTATTTTCATTCATTGTACTGGACTGAAAGAAAATGTGCCGCCTAGGCTCATAGAGAATGGTACTATCATGAGATAATGCCTTGCTTGAGTAGGTGTTACCTTGTTGAAGGGGGTGTGTCACTGGGAGGGATCTTTGAGGTCTCAGGAACTCAAGCCATGTCTAGTTTGTTTCAGTCTCTTCCTGCTGCCTACAGATCCAGACACAGAACTCTCCAACATTTCGCAATCACCATTTCTGCTTGTGCACCATCATGCCTCCAGACAAGATGATACTAGCTAAACCTCTGAATTGTTAGTCAGCTCCAATTAAATTATAAGAGTTCTCATGGTCATGGTGTCTCTTTCAAACCATAGAGACCTTTGACTAATATATGCATAGTGTTATTTTATAAGATTAGAAACAAATTAAACAAATTAAAAACAAAAATCTTGATCTACAAAATTAAAAACATCATATTCCTTTCCATAGGCATACTAACAGAAATCTTACTAATCACTTCTAAGTTAAAAATCACTCTGTGATTACATAT
>JADRCH010000066.1:10704635-10716356 GCA_019843965.1 Rhynchomys soricoides | reverse complement strand
AAGTGGTAATCCATAGTGACTAAAAAAATCCACCATCTCAAACACATTACAGAGACTCACTAGAAGGAAAATGACAGTTAGACAATATCTAGACCAGTGCAAAAGAAAGTAAAGCCTTACAAATAAACACCAAAAAAGAGGAAAAATCAACAACAACTTCAAAGATGGTAGGTAAGTTTAGATCTGGGTCGGTACAAGAAATAGTGTCTTGATGAGTCATGTCCTGGTTAGAACAGAGTCTAATTATGTTCACTTATGCACATTTCAAATCTTAGAAATGGGATTGCAGCTTAGGGCAACCAAGATGCTTAATTCAGAAGTAGGAGAACAAATATTCTAATATTAGAATCAGATAACATGGAAATAGAATGTGTGTGTGTGTATATATGCAGGGGTTCACACATGTGTATGTGTGTTCATTAACATAGAGGTGTGTGTATGTGTATAGTAGCATGTGTGATATATGTGTACATGTATGAAAGTGCATACATGTATGTGTGTTATATATGTTTATGCATGTACACAGTCGTATATGTGAAAGCCAGGAGAACTTTCTCAAATGAGTAGACAGGGCTAGGTAATTACTTTGAGCTATAGAGTTGCCTAACATGCTCCCATCTCTGGTCCTGATCCCAGCTAATGAGAACAAAACCAAAATGAACAACAATAACAAGAAATTTCACGGCAGAGAATGCATTTCAGTGGTAGAATACTTGCTTAGCATGTGTAACACCTCTACATCAATTCCTACATCTACATAAAAAAATGAAGATTCCTGAAATGGATACCTGAAACATGGAGAATGAACACACAAACATCCAAGTTTACACAGATAAGAGGATCTTAGAGAGAAATATGTAATAGTCAGACTTATAGGCTGATGACAGAATAACTCATATTATCAGAACAGTGCTACCACAAACCCAAGTATGGTTTCTTAAAAAACAATTCACTATTAAGAAATGAACAGCTACAATGTTGCTTTATCATATCTATTAAAAACATTACTTAAGCTTAAGTACTAATATGTAAAACTAAAAATCAAATTGAATATGTATTACGATTTGTAGACATTCATGATATTTAATGAATGTTCATAGTAATACAAACCTAAAACACTTTCTTTTGATATTTGAAATTATTAAATGATCATGGAATGATAGCAGGGAGCGGTTTTCTGTGAGAAAAATACAGTTGGGATGTTGAATCAAAACAGAATTGAAGGATCATATATTCTGCATCCATAGGGTTGGAATGCTGAATCAGGATAGATTTTAAGAGTCAGTAGGTGCTTTCCTTCAGGGAAAGAAGAGGTTTTAAAGAATATACATGTTGTATTGGTTTTCTAGTTATGATATTAGATAAGTATTAGTTTATAATTATGAGACATATTGTATTTTAATGTCATATTCTGAGATCTATTATGATTTTTCAATAATAATTGTAAAAGTAGATCAATATGAACATAGTTTTATTGAATGCTATTGATAAATCTATTACAATTACATTACTTAACAAAAGAAAGTGCATATTTATTTTATACATGGACTTCTGAATATATATATATATATTATGATCTGATATATATATATATATATCAGAACATAATAACGTTAGGATTGCCCTTCGGTCATTTTTTTTTTTGAGTTAAATTTTTTTATAACTTATTTTATTTTGATATATTTATACTTAAAGATTTTTAACATTGAGGGAAACAAATCCTTTCAAATTACTAAAAAAGATACCTTTTCTCTTCCAACTAACTCAACTTTTTACAAGGAGAGTGCATTATCCTTTACTTTCTTTAAAATATGTAATCTGTATCTTGTATGACAAGTCTTTATCTTGAATTTATGTGCTTCATACTTAAGGTAAATTTGTGCTGGGCATGACAGCATCCTCTTTTAATCTCCATAGTACAGACAATGGAGACATTTCTTTTAGTGTTTGAAACATGCCTGGTCTATACAATGTGTTCCAGGTGAGCCAAGGTTACATACTGAAATACTATGACCCCAGACAGGAGTAAAATAACAGCAACAGGAAAGATGTAGTATGAAAACAAATTCAGGAGTGTCTTGTACTCTAGTCAACTGAATGGCAAAGGAAGTATACACCCAAGCATGGATATATATATATGGTATGTAAAATATACAGTCATTACTTCAGTAGACTTCCTATTATAAGATATTTGTCACTAAACAACTAAAGTTGGTAGGCTGGTAACGTTTGGAGTGATACAGTACCAATGGAACTATGTCCCAGTTGACATGTGTCTAGAGAAAGATAAAAACAATAAGTAAAAATGTGGAAGTAGGAACAATAGAATCATCCACTGCAATTTGCTATTGAAATGGTAATTGTAGTTGCTTACACAGGATTCATAGGTCAATCATAGTAGAGATCAGACATCACACAAACACCCTGAACAAATTAATCAAACCTTCAAAAAACTTTAATAGCTGTACTTAATTCATTAACTTTATGTGCAAAAATAATTACTAGCAATCAAAAGGCAACACTCTTCTAAGAGTTTAATCATCAAAAAACACTAGTAGAAATTATATTAGACAAGGAAAGAGAATATGGGAAATGCATTGCTTTAATTGTACCTGTAAGCTCTCTAAATTATTAAGAAAATGTTAAAAGAAAATATAGCTGGGGCAAACATAGAAAAAAGTAAGCAAGAAATAATTAGCATGAGAAGACAAAATAAACATTTGTTTTATGAAATAATATAAAATTCTATTTATTAGTAGAAGCCTTAGAGCCTGACAGTCAGTGTTTACTTCTACAGAGTCATAGAAAAGATGTTATTATTCCATGCTTAAATTACCTAACATATAAAATCAAAGTAATAAAAAAATATACCTCAATTTGGTTTTGTGAGAATTAAATGTGTTTTTTGATGATTAAACCCTTAGAAGAGTGCCTTTTTATTACCACTAATTATACTTGCAGATAAATTTAATGAATAAAGCACAGCTATTAAATTATTTTTAAAGTCAAATACTATTCAAAAGATTTTAAAAATATTATATAATTAAAAAAAATAAAATAATAATCAAAAAGGAAAAGTGTTCCTGAAACTAGAAATAAAGTCAATAAAAATGAAGACAAATATGGTTTCTTCAAATCTCAGAAAGGGAGTAAATGGAGGCCTAGGGGAACCCTAACCCAGAGTTGTAAAAGGTAATGTTGAAAATGAGGTGACCTTACACACACAGAAAATGCAAAATCCATGATTCAGTTCAACATCTACTACAGTAACATGAATTTCACTCTCAAGACCTACTACCTCACAGCAGGTGAATGTTGCACACAGCAACTGAAGTTGATACATTTAGACTGTCTTAACTGCAATATACTCTGGAAAAGTTTTGATATTTCTCCTAAGAATGCCTCTCTATCATCTGAAGAGTCTTCCAATAGCCTAAATTATTCATTTTCTTTCATATCTAGAGCCATCCTTGATCCTAATAAACTGACTTAATGATTCTTTTTAATTGTTTATATTGACTTTGATCACTTCAGAGCCACTGAAAATGAACCAAATGTCCAAGTCAGAGAGGATGAGAAATGTAAACAAGTTAAATGCTTAATTAGGTTACTTATACACATTAAAATTTGTACATATGTTTAGTCAGCTAAACATATTCTCAAGCTTCTTACATTTATTGAAACAAAAGCAGTTCAGTGAGGGACTTGGTTCTGATTATTCAGGGTAAATCTGCTCCTTTAAAAGATGTAATTTTATTGAGAAAATACTAATTTCTATGTGTGGCAACACCCAAAAATAATTTACCTAGAAAAGGGAATAGTAATCTTGAGCACTATTTTTTATTTCAACCTTATTATAGCAATTTACATATATATAATGTATTGAGCCTCAAAGACAGGTAAGAAATACATGCTAATGCTTCTAACAATGTTGAATATCCATGACCAGATATTATTTCACTAGGGAAAAATGTGTTGTGTCAGGTCAGTTCAGTTGTTTTTCTTTGAGAAGACTACTCTCCATCTCTCAGCAGTTTTTATTTGCCCATGGCCCTTCATCAAGGGATTCTAACCCATTGCAATTTCCTCAATCTATTATGACCTATCAACTGGTATTATAGTTAATTTAGCAGCCATATTGTTGAGATTTCATGGATGCCACTGCTGAATCAAATCTGGATGGTACTATATTGCATCAGACTTCCCAGGATTCTGGATTTTACAATCTTTGTGTGATGTTCACTAAACTATGAATGTGTAGGAGTTCTATTGTACATGAGCTAATTTGGATTGGAAAGCATTAAAAGTTGCTCTTTATATTTTTACTCATTTTTACTTTCTGTAAGGTCCTTCTTTTGGGGGAAAATAAGCTTCTCTGATGAGGCATGAAGGCTTTATCCATCTGTGGATACAGAGATATGTATTTATAATGCCTTAAGATTTCTGCTGGCTTAAGACAGTGGCAGTAATTGTAAGTTATCCTCTGATGTTCATGACCTCAATAGTGATGTGTGCTTGGCTAGGTTTACAGGACCATGCATAATTTCCCTCCTGTTGAGTAGTCCTTAGTCCAATTAGACAGCTGCTGCTTGTCACCATGCTATGAGTGTCATTACTGAACCCTTAGGCCTATCTTGCCATGCTGATCATTTCTGTGGTCCATGGTGTCACAGCTGGGTTAGACTGTGTTAGACTACTGAATGTTTTTCTCCTTTGGCAGCATACATAGCTGTATTATGAAAATTCACCTTCAGAGATAAGACTCTGGGTGATGTCCTACTTAATCCCTTTGACTCTATAGCCAAAGCACATGTAGTCTTAAGCATCAAAAGAAGCCAAGAGACTCCTGAATCTATATATATATAATTCGGACAAGGGACCAAACACCCTCATTAGCTCTGACTGGAATACAGACATAGACTTAGTGCACATTTAATTCTAAACAATGAAAGTAAGTTTAGTTTATAGAAGTAAGAAATGATATTTAAAAATGACATCTAATTGGAGGGCAGTGTAGTGAGTTCACTCAGTTGACTTTGGTACAGTTCCAAATTAAGTTGAGTTTCTGGTCAGTGTAGTGAGTACAGTGAAATAGAGCTGAGTTCCATCATGAATTCAATTAATGTAGAGGAGGCATTTTTACAGGAAATTTTATGGAGAGAGGTAACAGATGAAGACAGAATGAGCCAGAGTTTAAGAAGGAGCCAGATAATTAGAAAAGATTTGCTAGATTTAGTTTGACGCCAGGCAGAGCAATACAGCCATAACCTAAAAGAAGCCAGTTTTAATCAGTCAGCATGGAAAAATGTGTGAGCCAAATAGCTGATTTGAATCAGCCATCTAGAATTGAGAAAGAGCAAAATAATGGTGTGATTATTTAGTAGTAATCCTTCAAGATGACAATTAAACCAGGTGAATAAAAGATATCTTTACAAATTTTAATTCTGAAATATCACATATGAATTGTAACATGTTATTGATTAATTAATACATAAAATACTTATCTTCAAATATATGTAAAGAATACTCAGTAATTAGATTAAAACTCCCCTCTATATCAACATGATACTGTATATTTTAAAACTGCGTACCATGATAAACACATAATGATTGTTGGAATTTGAAAACAAAGACTGGTAATTCTAAAACTCTGAAATGTCACAAATTTCTTCTTTTATTCAACTTATTATTAGAATAATATTCTACTTATTAAAATACTCATATGTAATTAACTTTATTTAGAGATAGATTTCTCTAGCTAAACTTCAGAAAGTAGGTTGCTCCAATTATCAAAATTTTTAGCATAGAACCATAGAACCCTTTGCTACAGTGGGACAGCCATTAAATCAAATGAACTCTATCTAGCTCTAAAAACAGCTGTGAAATGTAAATGATGATATACTCATCTTTTTGCCAAGGAAAGCATCTATGCTCCATCATTCACATTAGATACTAATGCTTCAGCAGTGCATTTGGCTCATCTAGTTGGTCTATTTGTCACAACAGAATACTCTAAAATCTATTTTTTTTTCAGATAGTTACACCTGTAAAAATTTCAAATTGCATTGAAAATATAAATAATACTGTTATTTAATTGAAAATATTTTATAATATTTTGCATTACAAAGTATTTTAAACTCACAGATTAAGGCTAGTTCAGTAGTTATAAATATTTTGTAATAATGAAAAAATATGGAACATTAAAAAATATGGAAAATAATGGATTAGTACTTAGATTCCAAAATTTAATACAAAATATGTATTTGGCATATATACAAATTTTATGAACCCAATGAAAATTACTCAGAGTGTATTTTATTGCTGTGAAGAGACACCATGATCAAGGCAGTTCTTTTAAAGGAAAATGTTTAATTGGGGATGGCATACAATTCAAGAGGTTTAATCCATTATCAACATGGCAGGTAGCATGGTAGCATGTAGGCAGACATGGTTTAGAGAAGGAGCCAAGAATACTATATCTAGATCTGCAGGCATCAAAGAGAGACTATATCTCACATTGGGCATATATTGAGAATATAGAACTTCCAAACCTTCTTCCATAGTGATACACTTCCTCCAACAAGGTCATCTCTAGAACACAGCCATGGCTCCCTATGGCCATACACTTAAATACATAATTCTATGGAGTACATACCTATTTAAACTGCCACATTACACTTCCTGGCCTCCATGGGCTTGTAGTCATAACATAATACAAAAAAAAAAAAAAAAGAAAGAAAGAAAGAAAGAAAGAAAGAAAGAAAGGAAAAAAAATGCATTCAGTCTAACAACAAAAGTCACCAAAATCAATAACAGTCTCAAATTAGTTTAAAGGTTCAAAGTCTCTTCTGAGCTTCATGAAAATTCTTAAGTGTAATCCCTGATATAAAAAAAAAAATCATATATTTGCAAAATACAATGCCACAGGATAGACAACGCCATTCGTAAAATGAAGGAAAGGAAGCATAGGAATAAAACACTGAAACAATGCAAGACTAAAAACCAGCTGGACAAACTCCTAACTCTCCATATTTGATTTTGAAATGCTCTTAAGATCGCCAAGAATTTTCAGTTTTGTTGACTAAGACACACTTAATTCTTTTGTACTGTTTTCATTCCCTGTTAGTAACCTCTTCAACAGATATCCCATGGATCTAGCGTCTCCAACATCTTGGGGTGTATGAAACAATCCAGTTTCACCTTCACAGCTTTATACATGGCCTCTCTGGGCCTCCATTCAGGGATAACACTGCTACAAAGCTGGCCTCGGCTGGAGGGAAATTCCTTAGCTCCTTTATTCTTTGTTTATTTATTTATTTATTACTTAATAAATTTATTATTTATTATGATTTATTTATTCTATCCTGAACCATGAGGCTGAAGCCACTAAATTCTGCTGATTGCTAGGACTGAAACATGGACACCCTCAATCAATTACATCCTCACAAACTTTCTGTTTACATTATTTCCTTCATTGACCAAAATTGGCTGCCCAAAACTTGCTTTGTAGACAATGTTGGCCTTAAACTCAGAGATCTGCATGCCTCTATCTCTTGAGTTCTGGGATTAAAGTTATATTCCACCATGCCTGGACACAAGATTTCCTTTAATTCCTTTCACAGGATGGAAGCTTAGGTGGGTGAGTTCTTGCCCTTTGGTCATGACTCCCTTAATTATATTTATTATCTGTAATCTGCTTATCTGTTCAAACAGTGTAACTGGAGCCAGACTTCCGGTTTAGGATTGAGGTTATAATATATAAAAATAAACAGAATAATCAACATATCAGTAAATAAATAGTTCATAATGCTACCCAGCAGGGTATCCTTGTCCAACTAAAGAACAAATGGACCATAGTTTTAAAGGCCAAACCAAAGAATTTGACTTGAAACTTGATATGCCATTAGTATTTATTTATTTTTTTGTTTTGTTTTTTAATGGGAGAATAGAAAATTCTAAGTTATATTTCCCAAAATGCAAACATGCATGAATACAAAAAGAGTTGAAAGGAAATTTCTCTTTAGTAGCTGATGATGTCCTTGGTAGACACCATAGGCTGAAAAATAGAAAATCTAATGTGTACCATTTTTGAAATCTCTGTACACCAAGGTTCCATAGACCCCCTTAAACTAGAGGCTGTCATCTCACTTGGTTACCACCTAGAACTTGGCAATAAGCTCGTACTGCTGAAGTTGCCTCATGCTTGATAAATAGGAAATTGAGAAATCTAGGTCATACTAGCCTGGAAGTTTTATCCAGATGTAAGAGTGGTCAGAATATTATATGAATAGCTAACTAGTTTCTGCCTATAGTTTAAGCCTGTTTGGTAAGATGCACCTTGTTACTAGCATAGTGACTAGGGCCTACAACCCATGGTTAGACATGTCACTCTATCCAAATTGCTTTGCTTAAAGAACATAGTACTATACTGACTCATACTGATTTAATCATTATACCTATAGAGTAGTGCACATCTCAAGTCTCAACACAGGAGTTTCTTTATGTAGTAAAGAGCAATGAATGCAAAGATCCACCAAGTCTTGTACATGGCCTCTTCAATCCTGGATATTGAGCTGCTCTAGAGGGAAAAAGAGATCCAGTAAATAAAATTATTTTATATTAATGAAATCCATCTGGGATCTCAGAAAATATCTGGCATTTACAAAAGGTCACAGGCCATTAACGTTAAACAACTTAAATATTTTCTATCAGGGTTTTAACATAATAAATAGATAAATTGTTAATTAATTAATTAATTAATTAATATGTTAGAGGGATACTATTATTTTGTCTCTGTGACACTTATATTCAATTTAGTAGAGCATATCATACAATTAACTATAGTTAGTTTGAGGATACTTTATAACTCCTGTCTACTCTATATTTATGTATTAACATTAATTTATTCAAAGGTAATTATATTTACTATTTATATCAGATATCCTTATATATGTAAAAGAAAACGCTTAGAAAGAATGCAAGGTTTTTACTACAAGTTAATTTGACATAAAGCTGATGGGACATTACATCCAAAATATGCAAGATTGAGTATTACAGCTTAAACAACAGCAACTTAAATCTACCCTGGGATTAAATTCAGGTAGCAGAACTCTTTGCTCAGAGTTCATTGATATAATTGGATATGGTTTTAAAACATCACCATGAATAATTTTATATAATGAAGGAAGAGGTGTAATAAAAGTGTCAAAGTTTAAACAGCTGAATCACATTCTACGCCATTTGATCTTTAAAATACCAATAATGTATCATGGCATTAAATATTGTGAAGATTCTTCCACATTTAGGCTACTCATAACACTTTCTACATCACCCAAGGGAGCCCCTTGAAATCTGGGAAAGTAAGGTTTACCTTCTGAGAATCTTCTCCACTTCAAGAATAAAATTGTTACACTCCTTTTGAGCTGGTATGAGCTGGTATGGTTGAGAGATCTTGTAACTACTGAGTATAACACCTTGGCACACAATGAAAATCAGATGTATTCTGTGATTTGCTTATGGATGCATGGCTGTGTTCTCACCGTGGAATTTACAGACCAGGAGGCAATTTTAAAAGCCAGTGATTCCCCTAGACCAGTGGTGCTTTCGTTCATTCCACCTGGCAACGTTTGGTCTGGCTGCAAGGCTATTTCGGTTTCATCACTGTTTCCCTCATTCTAAATGTATCATCATCCACAAACAGAATACATAAACAAAATGTTTAAGTGTGTTTGATAGCAAGGATCACAACAAAAGTTATTTCTCCATTCTCTTACACATGTGGATCATTTTTATTTACGAAGATAAAGCTTTTAGCATAAATAAATAAATAAATAAATGAAAGGTGGCTTGACTTGCTCCACACATTATTTTGCATTCTGCTTTTATTATGTAGAATTCAATAATACCATGAAATGTACTCATATGTTTGTGAATATGCTTATGTATAAGTGAGTCTCACCTGTTTAAACTTATATATTTGCCTATTAGGTGACAATAAAAATGTAATATTATATAAGTAAATTATAAAATGTTTATGACTAGACATAATATATCATTTTATACATTTTATTAGGTAGGAGAGATGGCTCACTGGATTCATGAGTGAGGACCAGAGAGTTAGGATCTGCAGAAAATAGATCCAAGCCATAGAGTCAGTAAACTGGATTTACAGTGCCAAGTATAACAAATGATGCTGCCTCCAATCAGAACCTGATTTTTTTTTATTGTGTAATGTGAGACAAAGAGAGTGATCTAAAATGTTTATGTTTTAAAACTAAGTAAGTGGTATGGCACCTTCTCCATGAAAAATTCTGGAGAAAGATGTGATTTAACATGGGATTCCTTTAATTATAATTGTTAGTTTTATTCACCAGATATAATTATCATCTTCAGGCTTACTGCTGAACATTTCTCGTTCTTTCAGAACTCTGACTGGCTGGATCAACTCAGCTGTCCTGACTCAAACCCCTCTCCAAGCTGATGGATTCAAACTGGCTTCTCTAAGCTTCCCAATGAATCATTCTTCTTGGCCTCAAATTAATTATCTAACATTCTGGCTCCTAATTCTCTGGCCTCAACTGTGTCTGCTTACTTGTACTACACAGACTGTACAAACTGCACATGACTCAAGAACGAGCTCAACTACACTGCATGACTGAACTGCCCTCCAATCCTGATTCATTCTGCCTGCTCTCACATAGCTTCTCTTTCCTGTATGTTCTCATAAAGTAGGGCATATCTTATTTCTCACTTATTCTGTCAAATATTTCTCTGATTCATCACTTTGTCTGCACCACAATTTGAATTCACTTTCACTGTGGCTGCTTCCTTCTACAAACTAACTTTACCTTCACTGATTGGTATTAAAGGTATATATTAAGGCAGTGTCTATATTGCAGCCTAATCATATGATAATCCTGGGCATGTCTGCATTCCAAACAGATCATGTAGACTTAGAAGATCATAGGATGTTTTTCCTGGACAGAGCAGCTGTGTTTTTTAATTAAAATTCAACAACAATCAATTACTAGTAACAAGGCTAATAATGACCTACAAAATTCTCCCTTTTATCTTTTTTGTGATTTTTTGATACAAGGGATTATGTGCAATTGCAATTATTATGACAGTAAATAGCTATAGAGCTTATTAATAATTTCACCAAAACAGACATCTGATATCATTGTAGAGTAGTATCTCAAAGTGCTTTTCTATATTGTCTCTAGAAGACAGAATATCACCTTTAGTATTTCTCATGGCACAATGATTACACCAAAACAGAGTTGTAATTGCTTACATGATTATAATATACTAATACAATAAGGTTGCATATGAAGTATAGAGGAATTCTAATCCAGCAACATGGCTTCTCTGGGTAGCGATCACATCCAAAGACCTTCTAGGTCTATGTGGTCCAGCAAGACTGATATATTTTTATTCCCTATTACTACAGTACACACATGCCATTAGTACAACTCTTTAATTCCAAACAAAGAAGGAAAAGGTGATTTACAGAAAGAAGCACCGATGATTAAAAGTGATGTCTAATTGAGAGGTACATAAAGTGGTGAATAGAGAAAGACATGACAGAATGAGTCACAGATTAGATATGGGCAACTATCATGATAGCTGTGAGGAATGACAGACTACATTCCAGTGCACTACAGAGAGAGACAGAGAGAGAGAGAGAGAGAGAGAGAGAGAGAGAGAGAGAGAGAGAGAGAG
>JADRCH010000066.1:10629084-10704625 GCA_019843965.1 Rhynchomys soricoides | reverse complement strand
GAGAGAGAGAGAGAGAGAGAGAGAGAGAGAGAGAGAGAGAGAGAGAGGAAGAGAGTGCAGGAAGCGGAGATGAACTAAGTTCCTACAGAGAAAGGTAGTTATGCTGGTAAAGCTTTACAGAGCAGGGTTGTAGGTGAAGACAGAATCATCAAGACGATTAGAACAAATTGCCAGAGTTAGATTAAGGCCAACCAGAGCAATTCGGTGAGAAGCCTAAAGAAACCAGATTGGATCTTGGGGAAGAGTTTGAGCCAGAACAGCAGAGTTGATTCAGCCAGCTAGAGCTGAATCATAGAGAACTGGAAGATGTAAACATTCTCAGTAGTAATCTTCCAAGAGAAGAATTGCATCTGTCTAACAAATGCTACATTTATAGTGAAGGATAATTTTGCACTATGAGTTATGTAGCTAGAGAAACAGGAACCTAAGGTTACCCACTAATGCATAGAGATTCTTAATATTAAGACAGTGTGTTGTGTTTATTATCATAGCACCAAAGATATTTTAAGCAAGAAATTGTTGTTACTTAAAGATTAGTCACTTTAGTGAGGTATAAACAAACAAACAAGCAAAAAACTAGCTTGAAGTTTTTTATTTCCTTTTGTTCCTGTATTTAAATATTTTTTCTATCACTTATAATAAAACAATAGAAACATGCACAGATTTTGGGGGACATAATATTTTTGCATATAAATTATAGGTTTTATATCTTGAAGATGGAAAGGAAATATGGAAGAAGAATGTTAACTGAATGATTAAAAATAAAAAAGAAAGAAAGAAAAAATCTCCTAACACTGCTTGGACTACAAACCAAAAGACAATAACCACTTACTTTTCCTTCCCAAAAGAATGTTGTTAGCTTATCCAAGGCAAAATTTTCTCCTAACTATGGAAAGCATGACCAATTTTATCAGTCACCCAAACTATCTTCTAACACCTTCAATCACTGTTTTAGTGTTACTGCCCATTGATAATGAGGATATTATCTCTGTTATGTCAGTGTATTCACAGCAAAAGTTGAATTTCTTCATAGTCTCACTCAGTAAATAACAACCACACAAGCAGAGTTTACGCAATGAACTAAGATCAATATAATTTAATTTACACAATTTGGTGTTCCAAAGAACTTCAGGAGTAAATACGAGCAGGTCATTCGATAATGAATAGCTACAAGAAATTCCCTCATATAGTATGGTGGAAAGAGTAGGGTGAGTGTAATAAACCAGAGAGATTATTTTCTAACAGTCTCTGCTGCTGAGTTTTCACTAGCTCAACAGGAAGCAGTGGGATTACTTGTAGGTGCCTTTTCTGTAGTAGGCCCTAACTACTGATATCCCAGTTATTGATACTTCCACTGTTACTGCTGCTTCTCAACTTCAGTAAGTTGTTTCTATACCTCTTGTCATTGCCTAAGACACTATGGGAAACTATAAAATATTTTATAACTCTGCCAACTTCTAATATCCTGTCAGTGTCTCACAGGAACACAATTTTACAGAAAGTCATCTAGAATGTGAATCTGGGAAATCCTATTTGCATCATCATAGATGAAAGGAACATTGGTTTAAATGTAATTCTATAGTGATAAAATCTCAGATGTTCTTATAGATGAAGGTAGGCCAAAACGAAACAAAACAAAAAACCTTACACACACACACACACACACACACACACATGATATATATCTCATGGAAAAATGTTGTCAGAAAGAAGATAACAAGATACTTAAACAATTATTTTGTTTTTAAATTTAGATAAAACTCTTCTGAATAACTATACGGAGGAATTATCACTCAGATATTGGAATACTCTTTCTAATTTGCATATCAGTAAATAGAAATTAATGAAATAGGGCTTGTGTATATGTTATTTATTGATGCAATTTCATTTGAAAGAGAAAATATATGGTAAGATGAGTAGGATAATAATCTAAAGAAAATTGTACTTTGTTTCTTTTTCTGTTTTTAAGGTGGAAAATAATACAAGATGTATGACCTAATGCACATAACTCTGTAGAAAGTATTCTTGATATAGAAAAAGGGAGAGAAGTATTTTACATGGTAAGATTGTTCTTCAGTCATATGAGCTAGGAGACAACACAAAATTTAAAGAATTAGTTTATTCTAGGTGTAATAAGTAAATAAATAAATAAACTAATTGAAAGTGTATGTGTGTTCAATATCCCAAAAGTAAAATTGTACTGCAGAAATAAGAAAATAATCTTGTGCTTGTTTTTGTTTCTCATAGTGAAAAACAAAAACCAAAGCAAAGCCAAAAACCAACCAACCAACCAACCAAACAAACAAACAAAAATCAAATATAAGAGAGAAGAGAATGCTTTCATAATGACAATAGGAATATATTGCCCCTTGATTCTTGATTCTTAGTCTCCTCATCACCTGACCTGCATTATCATAGCACGCTTAATGTTTTCTAAGCAACATAAGGGATGGTAGGGAACCACATCAGAAATCACTCTAGTATTACTGTGAAGAAATTTAAACATAATACAAAACACAGCAAAACCCCAAAACATCCAATCAATGTTTCATCAGAGCACAAGCACAATATGCTGACTGTAGTGCTAACTACAAAACACCAACATTCTTGCGTGATTACTGATGGAAAGGAATTAAATTAATAAACTTTTACATAGGGACTGGAAATGGAGACCCTGAGAACTTGTACAGATTTAAAACTAACTTGTGAATTTTACTTAGGAAAAATTATTACTAAGTAAGTAGAATTTAGAAGAAAAATGTCAGCTTTAAGAATTACTAGAGGTCTAAGGGATGTTTCAACATGAAATTAAGACATGGAAGGTGTTACATTTGTTATAATGACAAGTGTTGGGCACCATCTTAGATTTATAAAGTAGAATAAGTAAGGTAAGTAAAGACAAGGAAAGGGAGATCTGGGATACTGTTGGATCATTCATAGAGATACTGATTTTGACACATAATAACACGTGCCATAATAGAGTAGAAGCCAGAGAGCGGTGTATTAAGTTTGTTCCTGTGAAAGGAAAGATGATTAAAATGGTAGGCAAGGCTGGTAGATGTGTACAATTCAAACCTTCCACTTCGATGGAATTTGAGTTGGCAGTGTGGCAGGGAGCAGATGTAAGATGATTATAACAAGCAACTATAAAAAAGACTTGATTATTTCAAATGAGAAAATGAAGCTGTCTGTAAGAACCAGAGAAAAATGGGACATACCAGAAGAGATACAAATTTAAATTCTAGGAGGAAGGTGAACAATTGCCCAGAAAGTAGTCTGACACAAGCTGTAAAGTTCCATGGTACCACTCCATAACAACTGTGGATGGAATGATTTATGAATTGAGAATGGGAAGATAATAGTGAAATGTCAATCATATTGAAACTAGTGGTGTGGATATTCTGAGGAAGAGGATCAGTTCTCGTTTAAATCTCTTCTTGAAACAGGTGCCTTCTGAATTTAAAGGCCTTGTGATGACAAAAAGTTGTGCTTAAGGGATATAAAATTTGATCTTATAAGAAATACACATCAAATTATTTTGAAGATATTATTTTTCACTAAAAATCCTGCAATTTCCTTGGAAAAACACAAGAAAACTTTGAAGGTCAAGCAATGATTGATTCAATAGAAAAATAAGAAGACTTCAATACTTTAGTACTTATTTCACGCCACGAATGATTGCAGTTGCTCCAAAAATCATCCTTTTTATAAAGGTGTAGTAAACCCTAGTGAGATGTTATAATATGGAATAAAATTTCCCAACTACATAAATATCCTTTAAAATTACTGTCTATGTAGTCTTCAAAACAATTTAAACTAGTGGTATTACTCTTGTGGACTAGTTAAAACACTGAAAATAGTGAATATAAATACATACACTATATATATATATATATATATATATATATATATAATATATATATATATATATATATATATATAAAATTATGGCTTTTTCTACTACTTCTGGTCCATCTAGAACAATACCTTTCTGTCTCTCATTAGAAAACAATCAGGCTTCACAAGGGATAAAATTATGATATGATATAATGTAGCAAATATACATAATACAATGTACTATAGAACATAAAACAAAAAATAGCAAATCACAATGGAACAAAACAAAGAGAAGAAAAGGAAACAATCAGAGACACAGAGACCCAATCATTAGCACACTAAGGAACCCAAAAGCTATTATTTAACATTACTAAGTATTGTTCCTCCTTAAAGCATTTGTAAGACACCAATATTAGAATCATATAGCATAAGCTAACTAAAAGCATTAAAAACAGAGCACATATTTGCACAGTCTATCTTCTTTTTCTTTTATTCTTTAATTATTTTTTACAGTCCAGTCTTTAACCCCCTCCTGGCCCACCATAAATTATTTATTTATTAGTGTGTGTGTGTGTGTGTGTGTGTGTGTGTGTGTGTGTGTATGCATTGCTTTGCATGGATGTGTGATGCATTGAGGTAATAATGTTTACAAAAGTCAACTGACTTTTGATATTGTCTACACACATTTCTTAGAAGTAAGTCACTTCTTTTAGGGTAGTGTAGCTTAATAATATCTGTACAAAGGAAGGAAGTTTCACTGAAGCAGAAATAAGTGACATCTTTTATGATATTTGAAATGATCACTGTTGTCCAGCACAATGAGATTATTTCCTCTCTCCTATAGTAATTTTCCTTCATCTCTGCTATGATAGTGTGCCACAAAGTGACTTCCAGGAACATGTCACAGATTCAATCAATTTGGAATGACATAGCACTATCATTCCCATAAGTGTTCAAGCACTTCCAGGAAAGATTAAGAAGCAAAACATTGCCCACCAACTTCTGTGGTGGCACATACATTTTGAAGACGACATCCCATCGAGTGGTTGCCAATTATATATACAGAGTGTCTTTTCAAATACTTCTTGAAAATACTGAATTTTCTATTTTTGAGCTTGTTTCAAATACACAGCAATATTTGATATGCTTCTGTCATAGCAATCCAATTTCCTCTCTACACCACAAATGAAAATCTATGAAGTACAGTCAGATAAAATTGACATATTTGCTATCTGATGCTCTTTAATGATTTTTAATTAAAATGTATTTAAGTTTTAGGAAATTAATTTTATACTGTTAACAATACAAAATGTCAATGAGCCAAGCAAATAAAATTGCTATCTAGTGGGGTTTAATATTTATATAACCCTATAATTAAGCAAGATGTTCTTCACTGAGAAAGCTAATAAATTATACTTACTTGAAAACATGTTGATGATAAATCCAAAATAAAACTGTTAGTTACTTTATATGAAAAAGTTTTTAGTTATGCTAAAAAATGTAACAAGGACTGCAATTTGATGTTCATATGCAAGTTTCATGTAGTAGTATTCTGTATCCATACTTTCTGACCACAATTTCAAAAAGAAAAGAAAATTTTGTGTGACTAGCTTGCTCTCATTTCACTAAAAAAATTAAAAAATTTGATGCATTTTAACTTCATAATTGAATATGTGCAACAAAGATGTAAAATTGGACAACTTATTACTCAGATATTTTTCTGTTGATATTACTTGACCAATTACTAGGAATTATACAAAGATTCACTCAAGAACAGAGAGTTTCAAGGAGGACCAGTAAAACTTTAAGTTACATCAAAGAAAGCAATTAGTTATAAATCTTGAATTTCATAACATTTATTCTTGTTCTGTGTCTTGTTTTAAATTAATCTTATTTTAAAAGATATATGCCCATGGCATATATCTTGTGGACAAAGATACTAACAGTGCTATTTCTCCAAGTTCGCCATTGGGAATGAATTTTATGCTCATACTTAGTGCAGGAGATGTTGGGTGTTTACTCTCTGTGCTTAAGTTATTCCCAAAGTCAAGATGAAATTCAGATTAACCTTCGAAATATGATGTCCCCAAGCTCAGTTAGGAGTAGGAAATTTCTTATGAATATTTGCTCTACAAAAGAAAACTATGAAAGCCATATTTAGCTTTTCCTGTATTTAAAACATGTCTGACAAACAGACACATATGAGAGAGCAGGTGAGAGTTTCTGAAGTGAATGGAGTGATATAATTTATGAACTGCTTTGGCACAAGTATATGAGCATTGTGCCCTTCTTCATTCTATCATCATATTACTTAAAAACCACAACATCCGACTTGAATTTGCTAATTAGATATGCTCCTAAGAAAAACAGAGCTAAATACAGCTTATCTAAACCTTCTCACTTACCTATGTTCATCTGTCTTCCTTGCCCTTTAATTATTTATAGTCACCCATATCTCATAAGATACTGGTATTTTTTTTCAGTCATAGGTATTACCATACTCAGTAAATTACCTAATATTCAATTTATAAAATAGCATGTTTATATATTAATTTCATAATATGCATGATATAAAGAGACTTGGAATGGAAGATATACCTGACATCTTACTACACAAAAATACAATCTGTCAGATCAAATTCTAAACATCTAGGTTTTCATTGGCCAATGTTACAAAATATATAACATAAAAGAGGCAAAGTAGGAGTATACATATGTGTCTGCAACATATGAACTGAGTTCAAAGCTGGAAATTATATAAAAACACGAATTGCTGTTGGATGGGATTCATCATCATAGGCTTATACTAGTTTACCAGATTAGATAAAGAACTGAACTATGAAATAAGATGAAGACATTTATAGTACCCTCTCATTATGAATAATTTATGTTCACTTTGGTTAAACTATTTGGTGAAACAATTTAATTATTGATATGAAGTCCACAAAGTAGTTAATAAAACTATGCCTCATCATTAATAGAAATAGTGTGTGCATATCTGTCAAGGTCTGTACTTTCTCTAATGCTATATAGCCTTCTATAGATTCTCTTCTTATTGTAATAAAATGCCTCAACTAGAAGCAATTTAAGGGACAAAACATGTAGTTTACTTACAGTTCTTTGTTACAGTCAATTACAGCAGAATAGTCAAAGCACAAGGAACTTGAGGAAGCTGCTCACATCCATAATCAGAAAGCAAGGGCAATTAATGCATGTATTCTTGATACCTTTCTCCTTTTAATACAATCCAGGGTCAAGTCAGGGAATCAAATCCAGTCACCCATGGTGGCTGGATCTTCCCACCTCAACTAATATCATCGAGATAATCCCTTCAGGACATTCAATGAGATTTCCTCATCCTAGTTGACTCTAGACTTTTTATCAAGTTGGCAATTAGTATTGACACAAACAGAACCCAATCTACATTTTAATCTTTGTTTTTTGTCTTTCCAGAAATTGTCAAACATTTCTGGGATTGATCCTGAAGAACAATACATAGATCTACAAATGGTGGTCCTGAAATAAAACAATTTACCATGTTTTTTATGCCTGTATTCTGAGAAGAAATCTACATGAAACATAGGTATGTCAAATTCCATAGCATGTTCTCTACCACTTAAATAAATGAGCTTGGCATACTAAAACGGGAGAGGGTAAGTTCCACACAAGCTAAGGACTGTGACCTGCAATAGTAATTTGTATATAAAATATCCCGGTGCAATAATGGCACAAAAGTTGTGGGAACAACTAACCACTGGTTAATCAAAATTGAAGCTAGTACTCATAGTCACCAGTGCTTAGTAGGCTAAGAACCAGAAAGTAGATAGGCCATGGATATAGGGGAAAACAAATTACTCATGTATGATAAAGGAACACAGCAACAAAATGATACCTAACAATACTCTGCTTGTAAGCATAGAACAACATCTCATTCAGCCATCATCAGAGAAGCATTCCCCTGTAGTAGATGTGAACATATATAGAGAGCCAACAGTGGAAAATGTCCATAAAGTAAGAGACCTTGGAACAATCTTTCCTATATTTGATGTTTCCATGAAATCCTTCCATAAAAGCTAAGGGAACCCTGTGGAAGAGGAAATGGAAAGAGTGTAAGAGCCGATGGGGATGTAAGACACCAAGGAAATAAGACCTTAGAGACACAAAAGGGTTGACACACACACAAACTTGCAGAAACTGTGGCAGTATACACAGCACTTGCACAGGTCTGAGCCAGATTGACTTCCATTGCTGATAGGGGAAGTAAGTGTACAGAAGCATTCATAGCAATCTCCAATGGTCATCTTCTTACAAGGGAAAAATAACTTTTCCAACAGTATGGGTATACAAACCACTGTTAAGGGAAGGTGCACTTAGCAGTAGGTAGCAAACATAAAATTATCTCCATAGTAATTTGGGTGTTTTTTTCTTTGTTTTCTACCCTTGCAACTATTTTTGCTTATGTATAGTGTTTTCTGATATTCTTTTTATGTTTTTTCTAATGTGTGCAAAGTGTGATTCTCCATATCTGTATTTCTTTATTGTACTTTTCTTTGAGTTGTTTGTTTGTTTGTTTTTCTCTTGGTCTGGTTTGTATGTTTTTATTTTATCTTAATTTAAAATAATATGTCTATTACTTTAGAGTTCTGTTTATATTCTAATGGAAACAAGGGTATAGATTTGTTTGGCTGGGTAAGTGGGAAGGATCAAAGAGGAGCTGGTGGGAAAAAGCATAACATATTTAATAGATTATTATATCATCATTTCAAAAATCAAAATAACACCTATTTCAGTGTATGAAGCATCTTACCTGAAATCATTATGCATTCATCAGTTATGAAACATCTAGGATGTTTTTATTTCATGGGTGTGGTGAATGGAGGAGCAAAGAACATGGATGAGCAGGTTCTATGTAGTAGAATACGGAGCCCTTAGATATATGCCTAAGTTTGGTATACCTATATTATGTGGTTCATTAAATATTTTGTAAAAACTTCACACACACTGATATCCACAGGGGTAGAAAAATATGTGCATCATAAGCAGCTGTTTCTAAGGGTTTCACTTTTCCCACATCTAATCTAATATTTTTCACCACTTAATTTTCGGTACTTAACAAAGTAAAATTAAAGTAGGTTTTATATTCTTTTCCTGATGGGTAAGGATGTGGAACAAAAATTTAAATGTTTCTTAGTCATTTGAATTTCATTGTTTTAGACATCACTACTTATTTTCTTATCTCATTATCTAACAGAATCTTTTCTTGATTTTAATTTTATTAGTTATTTACATACTGAGCAGACTCACCATCTGTCAAATTCATAGCTGCTAAAGATTCATTCTCACTTTTTATCCTTCATTTTTATTGAAGTCATAGTATCAATTTTATTAGGTCATATTATTATTGGTTTGTCATAAAGCCTGGGACATTGGGGTCTTGGTCATATATAATGGGATGTGAATGCCCTTAGGAATAAAAAGGCTAATAATGAATTGAAAGCCATGTCCCAGAAAAAGATTACTTGATTTGGAGTTGTTGGCTAGTAAGCCTCCAGCAACCACCAAACAGGTTATTGTCATTGTTATTGATTACACTCCACAGAATGAGGTAAGACACTCATTCTGTAGACATCACATACTTAAATTGTACAATGTATGTGTATGAAATTCACAAAAAACTAGTTTCAGAAGAGGATGAAACAAAATGAAAAAGTAAAACCCAAACCGTCCTCAGTCATATTGCTGGCTTGGGTAATATGCCTCTTGCCTCAACCTGGAAGAACAAATTATCACCCAACACCATCAAAAAAGTTTTAGGTTAATTTCCATAAAATAATTTACAGCAATTTTCCATCTAATAATCTTCATTCTGTTCTGTCTATAAATTTTCAGTTACCTATTCTTTATTCAGGTCTGAGCTTAATCTCTATCTCCTCCTTAAGAATACAGTTATAAGGCTGGAGAAAACTCAGCTATTAAAGACCTAGACTTATACTTAAAAGAATGTAATTGTAGTCTTCTTAAATCAGAGGTGATGGCTTATTTTCAAAAGTGTTGTATAACTGTAAATCTTTATGATTTATTTTAAAAAATCGTGTGGAGAAAAATTTGAACAAACAATAGACAACTTTAAAATTTTCCCCAACTGTGACTTGTAATATTTCTCAAATGGATTTCATTTTACACCCTAATCTTTCTGTACACCATCTGGGAGTATAACATCAAGTTTCTTAGAAAAACAATAACTTCTAAACTGTTATCCTTTTTGTAAATGAGATACCACATTTCTTGGACACCTGAATGATTTAAACTTAATTATGTGATTCAAACCAAACCAGAAAAACTCAATCCAGATGTGTGGGTTGGTACTATGTAAAATGAAGGATTCACTTCCATCTAGTCTGCCAAACCAGTAGAGTCTAATCATCATCTCTTGGCCTGAGGAGGCTCCATAAAAACGAAGCCAATGTGGAGGAATAAACACTGAGCACCAGATAGATTTCTGCCGTTGTTTTTGATCACATAAAATAATGCATGCTCTGAAACTGTTTTGTCACTGTAATGGAGAACTTAAATGTAGAGAAATGCTTAATTGTTTATTTATGCATTGTTTACTTACTTTGGATTATTTTATACTGCTTTAATTTTTTTTTTTTTTAGTTTTTCCCACATCAACCTTCAATAGACAAGCACAAGCAAACATAAGCTGACAATGACTACTGATCTAAAGTCCCCTTTCCTTCTATTAATACACTGTGGCTATACTTCTCAATAGTAGGGTTTCTATGGAACCTCTAATACCTGTCTAATCTAACATACATTAGATGTTTTGTTCCCAAATGACCCATTAACAGTTTTTCCAGCTAGTCAACATTGATTCACCCCATCTCATTATTTTTGTGTTTATAGTCCTGTATTTACCAATTTCTATCCTCCATGATGTTTCATCGTGTATTTAACATTTTTTTCATAACGTGTTCATCAATGATCTCAATGTTATCTTGCAATTGTCCACATTCATGTTTAGTTTCAAATGTAAAAAATCAAAACAAAAACAATACAAAAACCAAGGAAAATCAATGGAATAGTAAGAAATGTATAATTGATGCATGGAATAGATATTTAATTTTAATATGTACCAACTATATAACTATCATAACTACCAGTTCTTAGTTATTATTGTATCATATACATACATATATTGACTCTCTCTCTCTCTCCCCCTCCTCTCTCTCTCTCTCTCTCTCTCTCTCTCTCTCTCTCTCTATATATATATATATATATATATATATATATATATATATATATATATAATGTACAGGATGCTCAGGGTCTTTACAGCAGGTGCCTTCATGTTAACAGGTGTTCTCTCCACAGGAATTAGTGGCAGTTTCACAGGTCAGGCCCTTATACATAGAGGACAAGAGCACAGGAAACCCCTTTCAACTGGGGTATTTACACAAGTGGCATTTCCTTGGCAGGAACAGGAGAAGCAAGGGCCTTTTAGTTATCCACATAGTCTTTGTCCAAACTACTGGCTGGGTCTAAGCAACAATTGTTGTCTTATGGAAAACTTTTGTGCTTAGAATTGTTTTGGCAAGAATTTAACGTACACCTTGTATTACAAAATGAACTCTGACACCTCAAGTCATTGTATAACTAAGTCATCCTCTCCCACTCTGGTCAGTCAGGATAGCTCAGGTAGGGGAGCAGGCTCCAAAGGCAGACAAGAGAGTAAGATAAGCACGTGCTCCAATTGGGGATGTACAGGAAGACCACTGCTGTACATCTGCTACAATAAATAAATCAATAAACTAATACATACATACATACATACATACATACATATGTACATACGTACATACAGACAAAAGAAAGAAAGAAAGAAAGAAAGAAAGAAAGAAAGAAAGAAAGAGAAAGCCAGAGCTAGATTGTTGTCTTGGGTAGATTTCTGCCACACCTATAAAGAAGGCAAATATTGTACATGATGTTAGGTAAGAAAAAAAAGAAAGGAAAAAGTAAACACTGTCCTTTAATATTATGAACACAGACTCAGTACTTCAAAACCCAATGGCAATGAAACTTGGATATCGTTTAAAGAATTACAATAAATTCCACTTTGTTTTTTATAACTAAAAGTAGTTTTCTAAGGCAGATAAACATGATACAGCAATGAAAACCTTAACTAAGACATTTTCAAACTGTCCCAAACTTACTGTGCAGGAAACATTCAAATTAACATATTGTAACTAATCTTTAATGTACAAAATGATTAACTAAAAATGAAAATGAAATAGAATGATATCGCATTAGACAGGAAATTTTTCTAATCCTGTGAACATGGGTCTTTTCACTTGTGATTTTTTTTTCATTTGTCTCTGCATGTGGACAGGAGGATGCTGTGGCTATTTCTGCAAAAAGAAACTCCATGGGGGAACTTTGCTTTCTGCCAGAATTTTCTGTTCTGAGACCCACCACCTGCAGCTTACAATTTTGTTGTTGATGTTTGGGGGCTCATTCCTCTCAGGCTCTCATCTCTTTATGATCGGGACTCCAAAAAGATCTACAAGACATACCCAGTGTGTTTTCCTGTCTAGTAGTGAGTCTTTTCTTGGCCATTTTCCCTCTAGACTAGTCAAGTTCGGCAATGGCCTTCTCATATTCTTCTAGAGCTCTCCAATGTTCATGCCTTATCAGATTAACTCTGATTAAATCTGGTCCCAAATCTGTAGTGGGAGAGATCACAGGCTCTAGATGTCAATTGTAAACTCTTGTTTAGGTAAATGACCAGGATGTCACTCTAAAGTCTATACTTTGTCACTGTGTATTTGCACTAAGAAACACTCAGCTTTAGTCAGAGAAGCCAGTTAATGATTCTAGAGAATTTGGAGGCTGTAGCTGCACAAGATGCTGAGAATGAGTGAGGAGAAATGCATGCCTAGCCTTAATTAGATATTTATACCTTCCCTTCAAAGGCACAGGAAACATTGCTGAAAAGAAACTGAAAAGAGTGCAAGTTTTGTAAAAGAGAAAAGGACTGTAACACTCTTCTGGACAAATACTGAGTATACATACTGACTCTTTAAAAATCTAGAACCATATCCAGGTATTGAGGGAGGAGGAGAGATTCAAAAGGCCCTTCCCTTAACTGTTGAACTGATTGCTATTTCTAGTTTCAAGCATCTCCTAAATTGGTTCCTTCAATTATGTATTCACTAATGACTTTAGCAGAATCCAATGGACCCCTCTTAACTGAGGTTTACACAGATGGCCATGGTTAAACTAAATGGCTCCTGAAACAAAATCAAAAGCAATGAACCTGTGATAGGGATTGGTAAGGATTGGGGAAGAGTGTGGGGTTATTGGTAATGGAAGGAGATAAGAGAGTGTTAGGAGAGACAGTAATAAGAATGCAGGACATACATGTGTCCAGGACTTAATGTGATAAAACGACAATAGGATGCTAATATATGATAGTCTCAAGTGTAAAGTAGGTGAGTTCCCGCTGATAGAGAAAATAAAAGACACACATTTCAACAACAGGTCAAACAGCTGTCTGAGAACGATTTGAATTTATGAAATCATCATATATTTACATGACAATGTGGCTCAAAACAAATTGATGTATCTTTTTTATTGCAAAGGTGGATAGTAAGAGGCTAATTCTTAAGTTCCTGTTTCCTAAAATGTGTGTAATATCTAAGAATTTTCTCTAGATTTCCTACTCTTGGACTTACTCTGATAAAATCAATGCAAAAATAAATTATAGAGGCACTAATAGTAGATTATAAAATGCAGCTAAACGCATGCAGAAACAAGTGTTTATGCTGAGGAATGTGACATTAACACAGTTTACGGTGATAAATACATGTATTCTAAAGTTATGAATAATAGGGTACAGGAGAAATTGAAATGTATTGGAAGCTCTTATTAAACAAATGATTAGTGAAAATTTTTTCATTATCTTTTGTATGAGAAGGGTAAGAAAGAATAGAATTCTATTATCTGTTAAGTTTCATAAAATCTTGTTTTCTTCAAATTGAACTATGGTATGTTTCTCCAGAATTCTGAGAAACCTATCAATGAAATTTAGTCATCATCTTTTGAATATGTATATAATTTCTACACATATTCTACATGTTTATTTGAATACAGTATGTATAGTGTATGATATAGATGCTGTATCTTTATTTATGCAAAATGAATATTTCATATATTACAAATAGTATAAAATGAACAGCTAAAATAAAAATTTAAATATCTCCTTTAAACATCTATATTATGGATGCTAATATTGAAATGAAAACTAAAATAAGTTGTCTTTACCTATACCAATATTGGTCTATAAATACTATATTATTTAGATATGTTATAAGAGATAATTGATAGAACTTGTTTCTTAGTTGCTGTCTAACCTGTGTATGTTAATGAGTTGTTTTCTAATGACCTGTTTGAAGGTGTGAATTAAAATCAGCACTTCTGCTACTAGATTGACTACTTCTACCAGAGAGCAACAGAAGTAAATTGGCATTCACACTGGCTGTCAGTAGTTATGGAAGCAGAGGAAAAGAAAGCAGATTTTTGAAGTACTGAGCAGGGTTGAAGAACTATGATTCTTGGAAGAAAGTCTAGGGACGAGCTTTCAAATAAGGCTAGATTCTTCATGGACGTGATGCCCTGTACAGCCTATAGGGCATAAAAGCACAGGTTATCTTGGCAGCAGGCTGATTTAAGAGCAGGGACCTTGAGATTGTGTGTGTCAAGGAAGCTGCTGATCATACAGATACATGTTTTATAAGGAAGGGAGCTTCAAGGACAGCATACCTTCAACTCAAATTTCACTCCTTGTCCAGTAGTAAGACATTCATATTTAAAGCAAAACTTCCAATAGTAGGGTTAAAATAGATGGTAGGACATTATAAATTTAACAATTTCCAAAGCTGGAACAGACCTGGGAGTTACTGAGCACTGCCTATTTTGGAGAACGAGTTCCTGGGAACTATACAAGGTATTCTGTGACTTTCAGAAAAATATGGCTCAGTTTAGGGGCTTGACTATCAAGAGAATGAAGGATAAGAGAATCAAGAGACTGAATTCTTTGCTGGCCTAATCAATCAATTGTTTAAGAACATTATACAAATAGACACCATAAATAACATAATATTCACAATATTTAGCATCATAATATCCTCTATGTACTACAAATATTATTAGTCTTTCTAAGAAACAGAATCATAAGACCTAAAATCAGACAAAATTACATTAATAAAAACAGACACTGGATGGAGATGAGACAAGGACCTAAAAAGAGAAATCATGCAAGCAATCAGCTGTATGAGAGAAAGTCTGAACTAAATGGAGAAAGAAAGTATATTTAAAAACAAAAGCAAATGAAAATTCAAGATATTAAAAGTAAAGTCTAACAACAGGAAAAAGAAACAATTGAAAGAAAATATGACACTGGATTGTTGTTTTCCAAATGGAAGAATCCATAAACACATGAAATAAATTGTTAATACTGGAATTAGGGATGAGCTAAAAGAGGGATTCAAAGGAGAATAAGCAACAAAAATAATGGAATTATAAAAAAAAAATAGGAATAAAAATTAAGAGAGGAGTAACCCCCCGTAAAAAGTCTTAACAGAGAGTAACTGTGAAGCAATTATAAGTTTCTCACATGATATGCAACTGAAGATGAGAAGGAAAATGAAAGAGAAATACATGTGAGAAAAGAGTAAGAAGATATTTGCCAAAGCTAACTTAAAAGTAAATACTAAGATGTAATGAAAATTATAGGAAATAGTCAGAGAAAAATAATACTGAACAAGTGGCAGTTTAAATGAGAAAAGCCCCAATAGGCTCATGTGTTTAATTGTTTATACTCCAGGAAATAGAACTGTTGCAGAAGAATGAGGAGGTTTGACCTTGATGGAAAAATCTGTGACACTGAGGATGGGCTCTGAGGTTTCAAAATTATTAGCCCAGATATAGTCTTGCTCTCTTTGCTTACAATTTATGGATTAGATGCAAAGTTGTAGCTACAGCTCTAGCATCATATCTGCCTGCCTGCCACCATGCCCCCTCCAGATGACATGGAACTATAAACAATACTCTGATTAAATGATTTCTTTATGCCTTGTTCATATTTCATCAAAGAAAAAAACAATGACTAAGAAAACACCCAACAAACACAAATGAAGGCAAGCACCTTCAAGAAGAAAATCATCAGAAAGCAATGAAGAAGATCCCAGATATGCAAAGTAACAGCTGTCTCTGAAACTACCCTCTCATGAAAATAATGGAATCCTATATCCTTACATACTGAGGCCTTCTGAGGTTCTGAGGAAAATGTGAATCTAAAAGTTTATAACAATAACACAAAAAATTCATCAGTAAGTTTGTAGAATTTTTCACCAGGTACACATATGGTTTATGATGACACAGAGAGAAATATCACCTATAAATGACTAGTGTGTTTTGAATGTTCCTTAAATGTCTTGAACAAAATTATCAATAAAGCAATGTATTTTTTATGTGCACAAAGTAGTAAAACAAATTAATAAATGCAATATAAAAAGTAAAGGAGATAAGTAAAATCATGCTAAAATACGTATTTCCTAAAATATCAGCCATATGTTAGATTGAACATTTTCGAATGATTTGTTAAAATATATTTTTAAATTATAGGTTTGTAAAATGAACAATATAAACTACCTGAATATTTTAGTTAAAGGAGTAAAGAAAGGAAGACTCAGAAGTGGTGTATGGTTTATAGTGATTCGAGGCCCATTGAATTCATATAGATGCAAATAATCCAATTAGCAAAATAACTAATAATTGGCATACTGAGTAAAATAAAGATCAGTGTCTTAGTCAGGGTTTCTCTTCCTGTGCAAACATCATGACCAAGAAGCAAGTTGGGGAGGAAAGGGTTTATTCAATCTTAAACTTCCACACTGTTCTTCAGCACCAGAGGAAGTCAGGACTGGAACTCAAGCAATTCAGGAAGCAGGAGTTGATGTAGAGGCCTTCGAGGGATGTTACTGGCTTGCTTCTGGCTTGCTCAGCTTGCTCTCTTATAGAACCCAAGACTACCAGCCCAGGGATGGTACCACCCACAAGGGACCCTCCCCCCTTGATCACTAATTGAGAAAATGCCTTACAACTGAATCCCATGGAGGCATTTCCTCACCTGAATCTCCTTCTCTGTGATAACTCCAGCTTATGTCAAGTTGAAACACAAAACCAGACAGTACAATCAGTTTTCAAACAAAATTGCTGACAAAATAAATTGCATTGATAATACATATATTAGTGAGAACCAATGATGGAAATCCTGATAAGCTACAGTAGCCAGTCTAAAAAAGTGTCCACATCTACTGGAACAGGTCATTCTACAATAGCCATGTTATAGTATGTATATGCTTTGCCCAGGGAATGGCACTATTAGAAGGTGTGGTCCTGTTGGAGTATGTGTGTCAATGTAAGTATGGGCTTTAAGACCCTCACCCTAGCTGCCTGGAAACCAGTCTTCCACTAGCAGCTTTCAGATAAAGATGGAGAACTCTCAGCTCTGTCTGCATCATGCCTGCTTGGATGCTGCCATGTCCTGCTTTGATGATTATGGACGAACCTTTGAACTTGGCCCAAATAAATGTTGTCTTTATAATAATTGCCTTGATCATGTGACTGTTCACAGCAATAAAACACTAACTAAGACAAGCTATCATAAGAATTGTCCATAGTTACAACATCAGGCCAGTGAAACATGAAGACAATGAGGGTCTAGGGAACATTTATGAGAAAAGGCTTTACTCTTCAAGAAGACAATTTTATCTACTTGTTCATCTAATAATTACATCCTATGCATCACAAAATTAAAAAACAATGGAACAAGAAGTAGATAACACTCAATGTAACTCAACACTGGTGTAGAATAATGCACTGGGTAATAAAGCCTTTAATTAACAAAAATGAAAATTCATCATTTGTAGGAAAATGACCTCACTAGTTAGGTTCATAATCATTCCAATGTTCTAATCCATGGAATGTGAGCTGTTTTGAAACATCTGGGGTGAGGAATGTTGAAATAATGCAAATGTATTTTTCACAGTTCTAGAACCTGAATGTGCAATGTACATACCTCAAGAATTAGAAGTAAGAGCTGTTCTCTACAGACCACACCTCCCATGTGCTCTCACATGATAGTGCTGTAATACAATGCCAACAGTCTTCCTCGGGTCACTGTATGAGCACTAAGTATCATTTATAAGAAAAGTGCACTTTCCTCCAAACGCCTTCAAGACCCTACCTGGTGCATTGCAGATTAAATTTCCACAAGAGAGACACACTGCAAAAAACAGACTAGCTTTCGTGGTCAGCTTTAAGTGCAATTCTAGCTATGTTTTACAGACTTTTGGAATTATATTAGCACATAACAAGTAAATTGACCTAATGTCATCTTCTTTTAAAAGTATAGAACTGAACATTTGAAATAGGATTAATGGTCTCAGCTGATAATGATGCCTTCTGATATGATAAGAGACAGGGAGCTTGCATGTATGTGTCTTTGCCACTGTTTTCTGACCTTCTTGTTTTTAAATCCACCAGATTTTAACATTATTATTCACTACATATCATATTTTCCTTTCCTATTTCATCTGTGTGTCCACTTAACAAATTTCATTCTCCTATTTACTGGCTTTTATTTTGTTTACTGCTCTACTGGTTTAACTGGAGGCATTTCTATAACCCTGAGCTTGGAACTAACCACTGGGTGCCAGTGAACCAACCAGTGGAGATTATACCTTATCCTACTCTAGAATCTATAACTTTCCAGTAGATCAGTGGTGGGTGGTAGGGTCTAGTGAGCCAATTCTCCCTCCATAGCTGAATGATAGGAAAGCCCAACTTCTCTGGACCCACAACTAATAGGCATGGTTTCTGTGAAAACAGATTTTATTTTATTGCATCAATAGGATTTGTGAATTCTTGAGTATGTATGTTGCACTGCTGAAATTCCTTTCAGAAAATTTTAAGAGTGGTCTGTATCTTGAAATGGTTTTCTTATAGTGGTTTTAATATTCAGGTTTTACTTTATCTCCTTCAATTTACTATTGTATTTTTTTGAATATGTAAGAGCACATGCACATGAATACAGTTGCCCATGTTGGCTAGAAGAATCCATCACATCCCCTGGGGCTGGAGTTGCAGAAAGTTGGGAATCACTCTACAAGACTGCTAGGAACCAAACACTTCCCTTGCAGAAACGAAGCACTTTTAGCTGCCAAGACATCACCCTAAATCTATATTTGAGTTATATAGTTAGAATTGATTCTGTTCAGGGTAAACTCTTCTGAATTCCTTCTTATACATACAAACAGATTTTCTTAACCACTTGTTGAACAGGTTTGTCTTGTTTTCTTTTGCTTTTTTCCTATATATTCCAGAAGCTTTGTCAACAATTTGGATCTCTATAGCTCTATGGGTTTGTTTCTGGGGCCTATGTCTTATGACATCAATCTAGATGCATGTTTCAGTGTCAGTACTGTGTCGTGTGGGTCACTATGGCTCTGCAGTATGGTTTACAATCATGACTTGTGATATCAGAAACAATATCCTCTCTGCTTACTATTGCTTTTGATATTCTGGGGAACTACTTTCATGTGACATTTAAGATTACTTTTCTAGTTCTTTGATAAAATGCCTTGGAATTTTGATGGCGATTATATTATACTGTGTATTAATGTATATCATATCTGTATATTTCCATTTTAATCACATTTATTATAATAGACCAGGAGCACTGAAGCTCATTGTAGAGGTCTTTCATCTCTTCTGTTGAATGCTAGGCATTTTAATTTTATGAGGTTAGATTGAAGATTATCTTTTTGCCAAATATCTTCTTCAGCAAGTTCATTATTGGTTTACAGACTTTTTTTTAACTTCTTTTGTTTTTCTACCTTTAAACTTTAATGATAATCTTCACATACAGTAAAATCTAGCAGTCTGTTAATGGTTTTATGACTTCTGGAAGAGTTAATAGGATTCCTATGGTTAGGCTATCATAGTTTAAACGTTAATTGTCTTTCTACTTTTTGTGGTATACTGTCATTTGCTTCTATTGAAAGTTCACACTTATAATTAACTTTCTAATTCATAACTCTTTGTTATGCTATCTAAAGGAAATAACTTCAAACTTGGCTAGGGCACTTTTGAAAGCAGTTGTTCACTATTGATGAGAAATGTGTATTTTTCATAACTAAAAAAATATTTTATTTTTCTTATGAAATATTTTGAGCAGTACTGAATATGGTAATTACCTTGGATAGTGTTTTCAATATTCCCTCATTACATGTACCAATCTAAAATAGCAGAATTTTTCTGTGCTTTCTAATAACAAGTATTTTTCTGATACATGAGACAGTTTCAAAGTGATATACTAATACCTGAATTAAGCAATTATTTCCAATACTACAATTATGAAGTGGTTATAAAATCCTTTATGAAAAACTTCATAAATACACCAACTCAACGGTTCTTCTAATCTAAATAATTATACAGAGAGAGGAATAACAGGTCAATGCCAAGAAATGAACTTCAAAGAAAACTTGAATCATAAGACATGCAGAAATATTCTCCTTCACAAGAGAATGAATGTAGGGCTGTTTAATGAACACCCTTGAGTGCGCTCATGGTCCTCCAATTTTAGTTAATATTTTTTACACATACACACAATTTACTAATATTTAACCTGATCAATGTAGCTAATGGAGTAGAATATTTTGAATTATTCACTTTTTTTTCAATTTCTTTAGGTTGAAAATAATCTGAGAACAGGATTTTCAGGAAAAATCTAGGATTTGCTATCTCCATACATAAAGAAGAAATCAAAAGTGTATCTTGCAATATCATATTGGAAGTACAGCAATTTCTGGCTTTTACATTACCTATTTCTCAAGTTAAGCCTGTAGATTAGTACATCTCTCATCCCTCATCAGAGACATTTGTGTGAAAAATGGCAATTAGCAGGAAGACAACTGGTCCATATTGAGAGAATAACAGACTTCAGATTACTCAGTACTAAAATGAGATTTCTGCACTAAATTCTTCTCTTAACGCACAAGGATTTTCCTGGAAGGGAAGCAGAATGATTGTAAGAGCCAGAGATGGTGAATGGCTGTAAGGAAAGAGCATTTTCAGGCAATAACTGGGAAGAAGCACATATGAAGTCACAATGATTGTGACAGCAACCACAATCCATAGACAAGCTCAAATCAGACAAAAATCTCAGTATGGTGAACAGGGGTTGGAAGGAAGTCCGACTGAGGTCTGATCAGTTACTGGCATAAAATTTACTTTAATTTAAGGTTGTGGTCCAGGCTCCAGGGAAAGTGCCATAACCAAGAATGTTTGCACAACACAAACTGGGCTCAATGTTTTTTGGGGAAAATAATTGAAAGACAACAGAAAAGGAAATTGGGAGATCACAGAAATGGGCTAGATTCTGGAGAATTTGGGGAAGAAGGAATACTATTATCAAAGTTCAGTGTTTGAAAATATATACATTATTTAGTCAAAATCATATATATATATATATATATATATATATATATATACACACACACACACACACACACATTATTTTCCTTTAGATAAACTATATCAGACAAAGAAGTTACTATAATACACATTGTGAATAATTTTTGAACATATGAAATATGACTAGGGAACCAAATAAGGACGAACTAATGGCAGGTTTCCATCCAACATTCACTGAGTTTGGCATTCTGTTTATTATTGGTTGTCACAAACAAGTTCCTAGTTTCAGCTTACACAGTTTCATCAAGTTTATTTATCTATGAGCCATATATAAGCCTTGTCTTCTGTTCAGGGACATGCCTATCCTGCTCAGTTGCAGTTATAGGTTAATGAGCTTTTTGCAATTGACCTCTTTTCTAAAGTTCAGATTTCAATAAAAGAAGGAGCTCAAGGAATTGCCAGCTTGTGCATAACTCCATGGTGTCTGTGACATTTCCTAAACTGAAATGGTTTAAAAATAATAACTTCAGTCTATAATGTTTCTTGTTTAGAGTTTCATTTGTTCAGGAGGCTGAGGTGAAACTATGGTCTGATCTCTTAGCTGAAGAATGATTGCAGAAGCCCGGTGAGACCCATTTGTAAAAAATAAAAATAAATAAATAGGAACTACAAAACCTTCATTAGTAACACAAGGAATATTACATGACTGTTCCTTAACCTTCCTATATTCTATAAATGGTGTAGAAATGTAAGATAACATATTATAGTGAGCAATTAAGAATTAAAAGGATCTGTCCAGTCACAGATAATAGATTCTAGCAGGATAAATGTGCTTGGATGTGGACACTTAACTCTTGTTATGGTGAAGTAAGTCAATCTGCATTTAATCTGTGGCCATGATAAGATGGATGAAATGAAGGCATAATCTGATCATAATATTGGAGGCACAAAGCTATGCAAACCTACTCCTGTTTACATCTGAAAGAAATACATGAGCTCCCATAATCACAAAATGTCAAAAATTTGTCTATAACTTAGAGATCTACAACCAATACAAACACATAGTTGTGCATTCCAGTAGAAAATATACATTTACAAACTACTTCTGCATATACAGCTACTAGTTCAATCCAGATGTGAGTAATGGAAAGAATATAAAAGACAGAAAAACGTTGAGTTTGATATGAGATGTGTCTCCTAAGAAAGCTATAAACCACATTCATAAAGTCTCACTAGCATGACTAAACAAGAGCAGAACAAGGATGACCACATAGACGAGTTAATGTGGACAGGGTAAAGTCAAGAGACCACAGCCCTACACAAAAAAGCACAGGCAACTAAAGAATGCTGAACGTGGAAGAAATGGTCTTTCCCAGGAAAGAGTACATCAACTGGTTATCCAGAGCCAAAAGATCACATTCTGAAAACATACTTACAAGCACTAGGAAGACGGAACAGGTTATATTTAGTAAATTGTGTATACACATATAGAAATATGCATTTAAAGCAATTAATTAAAAAGCCATGTAGATGAAAAAGAGTAAAGAAGAGTAAGCAGAAAGTTTCTGAGGGAGGAAAAGGAAGAAAGAAAATAGTGTAATTATATTAAACTTTTAAAAACTAGATGAAATAAAAATACCTACCGTTTGCTTTAAATTGCAATTAAAATTCTACTATATGTACTATCTTGGTTTGCATTGTATAAGGGGGATATGAGGAGACAAACAAGAATAAGCATTGTAATCTCACACAGAGTACAGATATATCCAAAAATAATTGATATACATGTTGATGTTTAAGGCCAGCACTTGCCTACTCTCAGGTAATTTTTGTTTCTGTTTTCCAGAAACATTTAGCAACTTGGTGCTCAGTTCTCATTGTGAATGATATTCATAGTTCTGTGAGAAAAAAATCATCAAAATATTCAGTTTATAATGTAAAAATAAATTATTTTTTTAAAAAAAGAATCTCAGGATATTAAACAACTGAACCAAATGAGATTTTGTGTTTACTTGTTAAAAATTTACTTGCAATAAAAGAAAATAATACTTTAAGTTTCAAGAGTAATTGCTGTTCATATACCAATATTTGTTAATTTCAGTAGTCACTGCAATTTAAGCATGGCAACCTTGTCATTAAGAACTATATATAATTCATACCATAGATATGAATTAGACATTCACCCAATCACATGAAAATGAAGGGAGGAGGAAGGGGATGGAGGAGGAACAACCAAATAATAATGAGATGATTTCATTTTTTCCTAATTCAATGTCTAGGTCCATAGAGATCCTCTCAGGAGAGAAAATTGTGCAATAAAGAACTCCTTGAATACAAATGGGGTTTCAAATTGAGTGCTTGTCCATTTCTCCATGAATATACTATCTTGCAGGAACCTGAGTTGCCTCTGGCAATGAAAAAAAGAAGAATAAACTATGCCCCCAGGGAGATAACAGAGGGCTCTTCATTTGTTACCTGATAACTCTGCAGAACTAAGTTTCTTCCTCTTAGGAAAAACAGGAGGGAGTTTTGTGGTTTGAGTCTATCTAGCCAGACCCACAGTAATTCTGAAAGCCTTGGAATACAGATATTGCACCTTATCAAGATTATTTTTTTTAAGTAAGCCCAGTACTTATTTCTAAATATTTACAGAATAAATAATACATACCATAACATGCTCATCTAGCAAACAGATAATCAAATTCTCTTGATTAAAAAAAAAAAATTACCAATAGAAGACAAAATACCGAAGATGGAAAATGTGCAGGAAAATGTAAAAAGAAATAGATTTATCATTGCAAAATAAAAATAAAGAGTTGTGGATAGACCTCAGGGTACTGTGCAAATCTTGCAGGTGTACAGCTCTGGGTTCATTTCAAATTATGAAAAATTATTCCAAGAAACACATAAGCAAACGAGGTTTTAGACTTTTCTTTGTAAATATCCCTCTATTACCACTCTAGTTGATAGTATGAACTTTATTCAGGGCATCAGATATTATATATTGCAAAGGTATTTTAAGGATTAAGCATGGTGTTATGAGCAAAGTTCACATGACTGCAAGCGCTATACAGTAACAAGGGAGAGGGAGTTCACCCCATTACTATACTTTGGAGTGGCAGGAAAGCACATTCTAAAAACAATTTTGTGCTTGGAGAGCTGAGATCACAGGGCATCTATTAGATACTGCTTTTGCAGTTTCACTTATAGATCATGAAACCTAACAAAGAAAGTTCACATTGATCCTCAATGCAAAGAAAGTCAGCATATTAAAAAGAAATGAAATAGTGGAGCTGGAGGAATAGATCAGAGATTAAAATTACTGGCAGATTTTGCAGAGGATCTGAGTCTCTCTCAGAACACAGGTGGCAGCTCACAAAAATCCTTAACTCCAATTCCAGGAAATCCTATGCCTCCTCTGTCTGTTATCTTTCATGCAGAAACATACACACAAGCATGGCAGTCATAGATAATAAATAAACAAATCTAAAAATTATTTTATGAAATTTAAGTGACAAAAAAATCATGTAATGTTTTTTTTTTTGGTTTGTTTTTTTGTGTTTTTTGGGGTTTTATTTTTTTTGTTGTTGTTGTTGCTGTTGTTGTTTTTGGTTTGGTTGGTTGACTTTTTTTTTTTTTTCTTTTTCGGTTTTTCGAGACAGGGTTTCTCTGTGTAGCCCTGGTTGTCCTGGAACTCACTTTGTAGACCAGACTGGCCTCGAACTCAGAAATCTGCCTGTCTCTGCCTCCCAAGTGCTGGGATTAAAGGCATGCGACACCACTGTCTGGCAAATCATGTGGTGTTAATTCATGTGTTCACAGCTCAGGAACATGGCTCCAGACAACTTGACTCACATTCAAAGATAGTTTGGTGGGGTTTTTTTGTTGTTGTTGTTGTTGTTTTCTTTTTGTTTTTTGTTTTTTGTTTGTTTTTATCTTGTTTTATTGTGTATTTTTGTTGTTTGTTTTTTTAACTCAAAGACTAAACCAAGAGCTTTGCTATCATAGAGTTAAATCATCCTCTCTTACATATAAACACAGCACACACACACACACATACACAAACACACACACAGGGGGGAGAGAGAGAGACAGAGAGAGAGAGAGAGAGAGAGAGACAGAGAGAGAGAGAGAGAGAGAGAGAGAGATATGTATCTATAAAAATTGATAAACCAGTCTGTGAACTTGAGAGTTTACCAACTTGAGAACTATCAGAAGGTGGGGAATGAGTGCATAGTAGGGGTTCCCGAGAGGATAATTAAAGGGTGCCAGGGTGGGGAGAGATGGAGGGGGAAATGTGATATAATTCTATTTCTTCTCAAAAAAAAAAAAAAAAAAAAAGCCGGAAAATATAAAAACATAAAACCAAAAGTATTTAATTCCATAAGATATACAAGAAATACTGCAATAATATAGATGATTAATTAAATCTTCACATTTATATCAATTATACTAAAATATAAGTTCTATTTCTTGGAGAGTTATTTACAGATCTTTCCATCTACCAGTATCAAATTATCTTTTTCTGGTATTAGAGGCCCCTACTTTCAAATCTTCAGAAGACAGTATATATCCTGAAGTAATTGCACAAAGCAGAAAATTAGCAAGGGACCATTGCTGGAGTCTGGATTTGGGGAGCAAAAGAAAGGATAATAGCATGGTAGAGATGATCTGACAGAGCAAATAGGAGAAGGGGACTCTGATGTCTATTCTCAGTTGTCTACTTGATTAGATTTGGAAGAAACTCCAATTCGGAAATGGAAGGAAGCCTGTGACCTGGATCTTGCAGCAGGAAGACAACATGTCTTTGACTGGGATTTGAGGCTGGAAGAAGCAAGCTTTGGATCCAGATCTTAATGTGGGAACATAGATTTTTTTTATTTTTGTTTTTTTGGAAAAACAAACAAACAAACAAACAAACAAAAATGAAATGAACCAAAACCCAAAAACCTCTTTATTCAATGCAACCAGAAAAGGAAGTGGCTCATTCCACAAAGCAAGAAACATCCATCTAAAATACTCTTTTTTATATAATTTATTTACATTTCAAAAGTTTTCCCCTTTCCAGGTCTCCCCTTTGGTAACCCCTCATCCCATCCCCCCTCCCTTGCCTCTATGAGGGTATTCCCCCATCCACCCACCCAATCCCATCTTCCCTCCCTGGCATTCCCCTATATCGGGGCATCTAACACCCTCAGACCCAAGGGCCTCTCCTCCCACTAACGGCCAACAAGGCTCTCCTCTGCCACATATGTGGCCAGCACCATGTGTTTCTCCATGTGTATTATTTGGTTGGTGGTCCAGTCTCTGGGAGCACTGGGGAACTGGCCAGTTGACACTGTTGCTCGCTCCATGGAGCTGCAAACTCCCTCAGCTCCTTCAGTCCCTTCTCCAACTCCTCCATCCTAAAAGACTATTAATCTAGTTTGACACACATCTTTAATCTAGATCTTGAGGCACACCATTAATCAGGGCCATTCCTTCTGCTAGGGGCCTACAGAGGACAATGGAAGAAGGAAGAGTAGGTTTGTTCTTCAGCTACTTGTACTTAAGTTGTCAGCACATCCATTGGAACCTAATCCTTCAGTATTCCAGTTTGTACAGAACACCAGCTGAAACACCAGTGGGACTGAGCATATGAGATTCTTTGACTTTCCATTCAGAGCTGGTGTAGTTGGACTGCAGCCTGTAAGATATTCTAATAATTTCCTTTTATAAATAGATAATTTCATAACTTCAGTGACTCTAGAGAACCATAATAGAGAGGCTCTTTCAGAAGAGGATATGGAGAAAAGTAAAGGACAAACTTATAATCCTCTGATATTATATTATGTAATCGTTATATAATAATTACATATATTTTATACATATGTAATAATTATACACATTATGTAATTATATATAGAATTATAAATATCTGAAAATGACATAAGCTATCATACTATTAACTATCTATCTAAAATACTATAATATAGCTAATTATATGTACAAATGTACACATCTGTAGTTTAGACAGACCTTACCCCTTTTCACTGACCCTACTCCTCTGAAGACCCAAAGAGCATCTAATAAAACCAAAAGCAGGCACAAAAATCCCTCTTTTGTATTGGTCATGACTACACAAGGGACACCCAAACATACAACTTTTTCCATTGGCTATTTCCAACGATGGGAAAGTACAGTCTTATTGTCAAAGACACTTAGAAACAGGAACCATAAACCCTGAGATGGAACTATTTACCTGACTCCTCCATGAGGCCTAGCTTTCATGTGTACCAGGAGGTATCATGAAAGCTTCCACAGGAAAGAAGTACTATTTACTATATTCCTGAAAACATTTTTTGTTTATTTTTCTTTTTTTTCCTCAAGTTAAAATCATACACTCATAGTAATAGATGCAAAAATTACTTGATAAGTCCAACATTAATGTAAGATCTAGAAAATTTTAATAGGATGCACTTATAATTTGATTTAAAATTGTGAAAAAAATTCAGTCATGAACATAGTCACTGATCAAAAGCTGAATCCCTTACCTATAAGATCAAGAAAAGACAAGGCAATTAATTAGTCCATTGATGTTCCTCAGTCTGCTCTTATAATTTTCAAAAATACCATCATCAAGGGAGGAAATGATGTGAATGGCATACATTTGGAAGAAGAATCCAGAACTTATCTTATTGTGGATATCATAAATAATAATAAATTGATATGGGCAAAGAACCCAAAAATAAATAAATAGATAAATAAATAAATAAATAAATAAAGCACCCACAATCTGATTTTTTAAATGTACTTTCCACAATGTGATTAAATGAGTTCTGAACAAAGTTGTAAAATGCAAGGCAATTGTTAAAAAGAAAACACTTACATTTAGGCATGAAGAGATGCTTCAGTACTTAACATCACTAACTCTTCCTACAGAAAACCCAGATTCAGCAGCCATAACATATACCTAGTAGCTCATAACCAAGGAGTTGATCTTGTACCTCTTCTGGTCTTTATACATACTTTTCTACATTTAATGCACATACCTTCACACAAGTGCATATATACATACCCATAAATGTACAAATAAAATCAATTAAGTTATTATTCAAAAAGTATTTGCTTTCATGTGTATAAATCAGAAGCAAATCTATTCAATATGTACATTCAGTCAAGCATGCTTAAGAATATTGTTTTAAAACCTAAGACACCAATAAAAATTCAAAGAAATGCCACATAAATTGGTATTAGATACTTACACCCAATTAATGGACTGAAGTTCCCTGTGGTTGAATTAAGGAAAGTCTGGAAGAAGCTGAGAAAGAAGGTGACCCCATAGGAAGGCCAGCAATTTCAACTAACCAGGACCCCTGAAATCTCTCAGACACTGAGCCACCAACCAGGCATCATACAAAAGCTGATATGAGGCCCTTGACACATACAGCAGAGGACTGCCTAAACTGGCCTCAGTGAGAGAAGACTATCTAACCTCTGAGAGACTTGAGGCACCAGGGACTTGGGTGGCCTGTCCTGGGAGGTGGGGTATACTCTTGAAGACAGGGGGAAGGAGAAATGGGATGAGGAATTGTGGAAGCGTCGACTAAGAGGGGGATAACTACTGGACTGTAAAAAAAAAAAAAAGTAAAATAAAGTATCAGTTTGCTCATAACATTTCTAATGTAATTTTGAATTGAGGTGCATTTCCTATGTCTCACATAGTCTCATTTTCTTTTTACCTTTTTGTTCTTCCCTTATACAATATATCCCTTTTGAAGTTTCACCTCCCTTTTTCCCTCCCATTCTCCTTTCCACTTCCCCTCTCCTGTAGATATAAATCTCTTAGGCACCATGTAAAAGCATTCACCTGTCAATAAAATGTTGGTTGGCCAACAAGCTGAGGCAGGATTAAAAGTTGGGCATTCTGGTCGACAGAGAGGAATTCTCAATTTGACTCAGGAATGAAGAGATTCGCCCACACACAGAAGAAGAGGATTATGTGAAACTCAAGACCATATAATCAGCCATGTGGCAGGACTTAGAACAAATAAATGGGATAAATAAGTTATGAGCTAGTCAGGGAAGAGTCACAAGCTTATGACCTAAGCATTTCTATAAATATAATTAAGCTTCAGAGTCATTATTATGGGGAACTTATTGGTAGGTGGGAAAATTTTCCAGTTATACTCACCCCATATCTATTCTTCATTTGCTTCCCTTCAGAAAAATAAAGTCTTTCCAGGGTTATCAACCAACCATGGCATAATAAGATACAATAAGTTATGAAAGTTTGTACCTAGTTTTATTATACCTGATTATGCTGTACTAAATTGATATCCCCCCAGATCTATTCTCTTTCTGTCTCTTAGTATAAAAGAACAGACTTCTAAGAGATAACAAACAAATATGACAAAATAAATTATGATAAAATGGCGCAAAATTGATCATATATCTAAGGTGGACACAGCACTCAACAGGAGAAAATGTTTCCCATGAACCATCAAGAGTCAGAGATGCATCAATTCTTGCTATGAGGAGTTCCATAAAAATAAGCTAGCAGCTATAATACAAACAGAAAGAAGCTGTTGTGAGATTCATCAGTGCCTGTACATGCTGCCTCAGTCTCTGTGAGCTCACATGAGCATTGCTTATTTGATTCTGAAGCCTCTGTTCTCCTGGTGTTCTTCATCCCCTCTAGTTCTTACAGACACTGTCTCCTCTTCCACAGGAATCTGTGAGACATGAGGGGAGGGCTTTGATGGAGAACTCACATTTAGACTCTTTGTTTTTCTACTGTTTGGCTGTGGTTCTCTGCATCTGTTCCTCTTTGCTGCCAGTGGATGCCTCTCTGATGATTACTGGATAAGGAGATCATCTATAAGTATAACAGAATGTCTTTAGAGTCATTTTATTGATACTTTTCTTTCTCTTAGATCAATAGTATTTGGTTAAACACTGGGTCTCTGGATTATCTCTTCTCGAGTTCTTTGTTACCCAAACAGGGATGAGTATGACTTTCTACTCATGGAGAGGGGCTTACGTCAAATCAACCATTGGTTGGCTCCTTGCACAGGTTCTAATCCACCATTGCCTTAGCATATAATGCAGGCAGGACATATTGTAGATGAAAGGTTTTGTTTCTAGCTTGGTGTCCACATATCTCTTTTGGTAGTCCGTAGATTACATTCCTGAATAAGAGACTAGAAGATAGCATTGAAGGATTCATGTAGGCACACGCTAGATGTCTGAGTGTTTAATAAGTTGTACTTGTATTGTTCTCAGCAATGGGAGCCTGCTGAGAACTGGATTTCAGTGGAATCCAGTTGGCCAACAACTCCGTTGAATTCATACTAGACCCACTAGTGCAAGCATCTCCTGCATACAAGGAATGTCCAACTGAGAATCTGTATTACCCATTATTAGGACTCCTTATTAGAACAACATTAATAGATTCCTGGAAGTCTCCACTCCATCCTCAAAATATCTTCCAATTCCAGCTTTCTCTGAGCTTTGTACTTGATAATCTAGATTATCTTGAAAAAATACTGTCCCTTGTTGTAATATATATTAATTAATATACATTAAATTTCTTTAATATATAGATATGTTCATTTTGGTAAGATTTGATAAGTAGTAGATTTCATCCAGCATTCAAAGATATTTTTTTTTTAATGAAGGCGTATGGTTTATTAAGGAAAATCAGAAGTGCTAACAAGTAGAAAAAAGAGAAACCTCACTAAATCACTATTGGTATTTTATTACATTTTTGATTTTCCAGTCAGGTTGCTCTTTTCTATTACAGGTGCTAGCTGTCCTTCCCCATGTTCAACTTCTACCTTGTTATATTATCCCTCACTCATTTAATCATTCCTCTTCCAATATTTCCCTTTCATTTTTTATTTTACCTGTGTTCTCTTTTACCTTCAATTACCAAGCCCATAACCTTTTACTAGTCTCCTGAGTTTTGTAGTTAATTTTATTTACATACATATCTCAAGGTTCAAACCTACAATCCATATATGAGAGATAAGATGCGACATTTGTGTTTCTGAGTTTGAGTTAACTAACTTAAAATGATTATTACCAGCTCCATATATATACCTGAAAGGCACATAATTTCACTTTTCTTAATATTCTAATCAGCTGATCAACATCTGGTCTATTTCTATTTCTTGTCTATTGCAAATAAAGCACAATGGCAATTAGTGAACAGCATGTGTGTAGTAGGAACAAGACTTAGAAAGATGCTCACGAACTCTGTAACTCAATCATATAGTAGGTTTCTTTGCAGCTTTCCAACAAACCTCCATGGCCCTATCTATACTGGCTGTACCATTTTCACTTATACTGAGACAGAAAGGGTATCTCTCCTCCCCATACCCATAGTAGTATTTGTTATTTTTAATTCCATCTTCCTGTCGGTGTTTCCTAGAAATGAATCATAATAGCTATATTGAAGATGGAATTGACAAGATATGTCCTGTGGTTCAATATTGGTACACATATTATAGGCACAATAAACAACATTCTGCTTGGCTTAAAATTCACAATAGGACACTTCCCTGGGGGTGACAAACTATTACTTTCTCAACGAGCACATTAATAAGCTTCCTCTTATGTTCTTTACTTTATGCTCCAAGATTAATACATCGATCATTCTTCCTAAGAAACTTCTTTTCCAATAGGTGATGATTTAATCAGAGCCTCAAAACTGGACATCACAAAGCAAATAAAGGTCTAAGGAGTGTTTGGTTGTAAATGTTCCATCTATATAACTATATCATACCCCTTCCTCCTACAGCTCAGAATGATCGCAGTGTAGATCACGGAGAATATTATAAAAGCCAGAGGTGATGACAGCCTGAAGCAAAACAGTATTATATGCATACGACAGAACCATGACCCTCAGGAATTCAAACAGCTATGAATATATGTATAAAATCTGGTCAGATTTAGTCCATTGAAGAGCCCAGTGCATCTGGAGGAGGGTGTCTTAAAGTCCCACACCTAGAATATGAGATATTGGTAACTGACTGATGCTAGGATAGGATAATATTTTTCAGGAATGTGATCCCTGAGAGGTTGCTCACAGGAATCTATTAAAGGGCTCTACAACCATGTACCTACAAGCAGTGCTATGTAGATTCATGGGATGGATTGAAAAGGAACACGAAAATTTGAAGGAAAGATGGTGCTGAAGTTAGATGAGAAATGTGAGGGAAAAAAGTGGGAAGTGAATTTGATCATAAAATTATATTTATGTCTGAAATTCCAAAGCAATAATGTATAAAAATAGTAATAGTAATAGCAATTCATCCATAAAGATAATAATGTCAGTGTGATCTTATTAATTTTAAATCAGTTATTGATTTACATAAAACATTAACCCATGAATAATAAAATATAGAGTCAAATATCCATGTTGATTTAAGACAACTAGCATCTGTTCTCATGTGTCTTCTATTGCTGTGACAAAACATTCTGACCAAAACCAAGCTTATAAGAATGGATTTATTTAGATTACATTTCTATATCACAATCCTTCATTGAAGGATATCAGGGCACCATCTCAAGCAGGTATCTGGAAGCACAAACTGAAGGAGAGACATGAATGAGTGCTACTAACTGACTTGTTTTCTTTCCATCGTATGCACAATTTGCTTTATTATATAAGTAGAGACACCTTCTCATGTGTGCAGTGCACCCAGTGGGCTGGGCTGTTCCACATCATAAACAAACAAACAAACAAATAAACAAATAAACAAATGAATAAACTCTACCTAGACTTATTTATAGGACATACTGGTTGATTTATTTTTTCAAAGTCATTTTAGTTATTTTAGTTTATATAGAAGTTGTATTCATCCACTTCAGTTTTATGTTAATCTTAAGTATTTCTTTGGTTTTGAGATACACATACACACACACATACACACTCACTTCTCAATTGAGGTTCCTTTATTTCTTCTGCCCAGGTTATTTTAGCTTCTGTCAAGTTGGAAAATAATATTAAATATCACTTTATCTGATCTCAAGACACAAGATATTATAGTAAGTCTCAAAAATGTTGCTCTAGAGAGAATTTAAACTAGATTGGTAGAAAATCATTGGAAACATAAACAGAGTCTCAGAAGAATAATAAGCTATTTTTTGACAAAGCATAAAACAATTTAAGTAAGAATTCTTTCTACTAAAATGATGAAATAACTGGATATCTACAGTAAAATGCATCATCATAAATACCACCTCAAAATGTCTGCAAAGATTAACTCAAAATAAACAGTGTATTTAGGTACAAAATAAAAATCACACAATGGTCTCATAGGGAAAAATGTTTGAAATGTAGAACACAGAGAATAATTCTTATACAGGAACCTACATAACAACAAATGGGTAATATTCATGTTACAATGAAATTATCTGAAATATTTCATTTAGCCTAAGTGAGAAGCAAGCTTCAGAGTGAGCATAAATATAGGAAAAGTTAAATCTTAGCATATGATTCACGTGTGTATTATGTAACAACTTTCAAACCTAAGTAACAAAAATAAACCAATTTGGAAATATGCAAAAATTGTACAGAAATGGTTTAAAGTGGAGAAACCAATCACACCAAATTAACACATTATCAATGTTGCCACAAATAAAGATTAAACCTGGTGACCAGTAGAAGTAAATCTGGAAAATTATGAAAATATCAAGTATTAATAATTACATATACATATATACATATACACACATATACATATACACATACACACATACACACTTACACATATACATATATACATATACACATATACATACAATATACACATTTATACATTCATACATGCATACATATATGTATACATATATACTAAAATTTCCATCAACTGCTGGTTTGTTTATTAGTATAGGTAACAGTTTCATAAAATAGATGATTCCTCGCACAAAGGTCATTGATAATATACATCAGAGATAAAACGTCTAAACCACACAGTGGTTACAACAGATACAAAATCTGTGAATGATTGCTAATAGCAGGGTGTTTTATATTTATGTTCAACTTCCAAAAACCACCTGCAGTAGCTGCATGCTTTCATTAATAATGATATATCTGTTCCTTGGACTACTACTCAACAACAATAAATAAAGAGATGAACTATTTATACACACAACAACATAAATTGACAGCAACCACACTATTCTTAGAAAAAACACAACTAATAAATTTATATACAAAATGTTTTCACTGTTATAAAATTTTGAACAATATATCATCATGGAGATACTATAAGAATTATTGGTTTCCAAGTGGTCATTTCAGTGCAGAGGAGACAGAATGCCTGTAAATGATATCCTTTGAGTTGAAATGTTTCCGTATATCAATTGAGTGGTTAATTATAGAAATCAGTTTACTGAGAATAAAAGGTCCTGTAAAACTACACACACATAATCAAACAAGGGTACTTCTCTAGTTTTAATATAATCAGGAGGTGAATATTAAGAAAGATTGAGCCAAGATTACCCAGAAACTTCTGTATAGCAGTTTAGTCTTCTGAATATATAAATATGTACATATATTTACATATTAATATTTATATGAGATACAAACACATATGTACACTTTTTCATTTTCTTTTGATTGATGGATTTTTGATTGGTGGATCCCAATCACTGCCTCTCCCTGTCCCCCTCACATAGGGTCCCTTCTTATCCCTCCTTCCTTTCTCTCCTGAGAGGGTAGGGCCTCCCTGGGTATACTTCTTGGTCCACACCATGGATGCTCTTTGTTTGGTGGTGCAGTCTCTGAGATGGGTCCATGCTAGTTGACTCTGTTGATCTTCTTATTGAGTTATCCCTTTCAGGGTCTTCAATCCTTCCCCCAGCTCTTCCCTAAGAGTTGCTGACCTTCATACAATGTTTGACTGTGGGTATCTGCATCTGTTTCAGTCAGCTGCTGAGTAAAGTCTCTCACATGTCAGTTACGCTAGGTTCCTGTGTGCAAGCATAACAGAATGTCATTAATAGTATTAGGGATTAATGCTTGCCCACGGGAAAGGTTTCATTTGGGGCTGGTTATTGGTGGGCTATTCTTTCAGTCTCTACTCCATCTTTGTCTCTGTATTTCTTTTAGACAGGGAACAACTGTGTTACAATTTTGTTGCTGGGGTGTTGTCTTTATCCTTCCGCTGGTGTTCACCGGGGTTTCCATCATATCCTCTCTAGTTTCCATATCCCCACTGCTATGCTTCCTAAGGCCACTCACACTGTCTGCTGTGGGCATCCTTACCCCAGGTCTCTAGGACCTCCTCGAGATTCTCCGCCACTACCCACAGCAGCTTCAGATTTCTATTCATTCGCCTGGGTCTCTGGCCTTCTTCTCTCCTGTTCTTGTTCATACCTTATCCTGACTGCCACATTACCTTCTCAATCCTATCTCCTTCCCAGTTCCCTCCCTCCCTCTGCCTCCTGTGACTATTTTTCTCCACCTTCTAAGTGAGATTCAAGCATCCTCACTTGGGCCTTCCTTTTTGTGTAGCTTCTTTGGGTCTGTGGGCTTTATCCTAGGTATCCTGTACTTTAGTGCTAATATCCACTTATCCTTGAGTAGATTTCATGCGTGTCCTTTTGAGTCAGTATTGCCTTAGGATGATATTTTCTAGTTACATCCATATACACGTTTTAAAAAGAAATATCTAAGAGCTAAATATGTATACAAGTAACCATTAGTATTATCTAAGACACCATTTCCATATTCTAACTCATTATGTTGGCAGTCAGCACATAATGTAGAAATTTAACCAAAAGAGTAGATATGCATGTTATTTAAGGACACATACACAGGTACATATCATGAATATAGCTAAAGTAAAATAAAATGGTGCTTTGAAAGTTTGAGTATATGAAGATGACGTGAGAGTTGTAAACTTTGTAATTATTTTTTAAAAATATTTAAAAATATTATAATAAAATAAAATTTCAAAGATAAAACAAAACAGAAAGCAAGTCTTAACAAGTAAATAAAAAACAATCAGTTGGCTGAGTTTCAAGACAAATAAGTACAGAACTTTTCCCTGCATATTTGTTTCGGATACTGCTTTGAAGTGATGAGTTTCTTTGCTTACTACCTTTAGTTTTGGACTATCTGGTCCATATTACTTAGGATACATTCCTCTTTCATCTAGATTTTCTTGTTTGAATTCTGATTACTATCTTATTTTAAACACTGAAAAAATAATTTTATTTGAGGTGAATCTGTTCAATATATCTGGGTTTGAAAAAAGGAGCTTTGAGTTTGTGTTTTAAAATGTATGTGAGAGTGCAAAATCTACTTTAGCAAAATTATGAGACTGAAAAAATGCAACTATTAACAATAATTTGACTAATGACACAAGGACACCAGCACAGGGATTATATGATTGAGTTCTTCAGTAAGTTGAGTGAGAGAACTGCTACATCTTAATCACACAACAGTTTGCATTTCCTAAAATGATACAAAGTAATTTTAATGCAGATTTTCTTCAAAGGCAATGGACAACATTTGAAATATTGCCAGATATCTAAATTATGATATAATGATGAATCTTTCATTGTGCAATTCATTTCACCTGAGCTGCGTTAGTAGAAGTAGAAGATAAAAACTTCCAAAATTTTACTCTATTGATAAAATTATGATCTAATTTAAAATTGTTTCAATTCATTTTCATCATTTAATTTTATTTATAATAGTAAACTTTATTGTTAATTTTAAAATTTAATTGTAATTATGTACATGAATACATGCTCTTTCTTCTTTGTACTATGTTATGATTATAATTTATTATAAATTCCTTTATTTGAATGATCTTATTATAATCTATTATTTTGTATTCTCTATTTTCAACTTTTTTTAAAAACATCATTTTTCTGTCAAATAATAATTTATACTAGTTTTAATTGTAAAACATTTTTGCATAAATATGTGAAATTATATTTGTATTTTATACCTTGTTTTGTATTTATCTCATGAATATATTATCATAAATATACAAATTATTCATAAAAGATAAAACTATTCATCTCTTCTTAATAGTAAAGCATCTATACTTGCCAATTTGGAGTTACTACTTTAGGCAGAGTTGTGTCATTGTGTGTGGAACACCTTGAACAAGATTGCTTCATAACATTTCCAATAAACTTGAGTCATGTTCATGTCCTGGAAGATGATGTTTCTGCATGAAAGTAACAGCCTATCTGACACAGTCTGTTTCACTGTTTGGATGAGTTTAAAGGTCCATCCATGAGATGGAAGTCATTCTTGGCACAGTTAATGTGGCCAAGAACTTGAGATTAGATAGGTCAGAGGCCTTAGGGGAAGCCTACTGCTATTATTTATTAAAGGATCTCAGCAATAAGATGTCTCAATGCTGAAGCCTAGCATTGTCAACAGTCTTCAAAAATGACTTCATCTTGTTAGCTGGTAATGAACTTACAGACCCACGGCTGGACAGACAACATGTGAGAGTGTGAGGCTTTGGAACACTTAATTCTAAAAAGACTGTTTTCATCCATCTCCTCTAGTAAAGACTCAGACATCTATGCAGAAGAGGAGACAGAAAGGTAAAAGCTAGGGGTGGCAAATTATTTCATGGAAAGAATGTCTTCAAGACAAAATATGCCCAGGCCAGCACAATATCACTTCATGTGTTTAAATATGCTTTTGGTTTTATTTGAGAAGTTCTTGTTTTCCATTTATGTGTTTTACTTCTATTTTGGGGTCTCAGAAGGATATGAGTTGAGTGAGAGAATATGATCAAAGCACAATTATTGAAAATTATTTAAATAAAATAAATTTTAAAAACCATAACCAATTTTAACAGTCCCACAATTTTTAAAAAATTTCAAACAACATAAAAATTGCTGTTGTCATTTTGTTTTGGTTGTTGTTGGTGGTGGGGTTTCGTTTTGTTTCGGTTTGTTTTTTGTTTTGCAAATCCTTTCAACAATGGGCACTTTTGGGTAGTCCCATAGTTTTATTCCAAGAGAGATGATCCATAGCTACACATTCACCATAAAATTAATGAAAAAAAAGGCAAAATAATACTTAAGAATGAGATGTGTGTGTGCACACACATGTATATTTTTTCTGAAAGCACAGTACTATATTCCTTTGTTTAAAAATATTCTTGTTACTTCATTTCAGGATAAAGAAAATTATTATTTTTAAATCCAAGGCCATTTTACTTGAATATTAATTCCTGTAATTCTGTTGTTACAGCATATGCATGCACAGAACTTTCTAACAGAGAAGCAGTTCTGGATAAAACTTGATTGAAAACAAGCTGGATTGAAGAACAAGCTATGGCAATCAGTGTGACAGATTTAATAAAAGGAGGAGAATTGGGGCAAGAAAGACTAATCAGAGGAAAGTATCTCCCCTCCCCTTCGAACTGTACATCGTGCCTAAGCATGATGCATGACTAGTCACTTCATATCACCATGTTTCCTCATCATGATGAACGGTATCCTTGAATCAATCATAAATCAAATAAATCTTTATTTCCTCAGCTTGTTTCTATGTTTGTTTTTAACTTCTTCCCAGCAATGATGTAAGGAGTAAGAGGAACAGAATCTATCCTCAGAGACTTAGCACTCTTGGTGGATTTAACTGCCCCTATTTTCCCTTTATCAAGTTTATATGCATGGTACTGGTTCTCTAAAGGGTATATAAAGTACAATAAGGCCTTTAAAGAATTGACTTTAAATTTGTAAAGAATTGGAAACATTAAAACAAACTGTGGTATATATTATAATAAAGAAAAGAATAAAGGAATTAAAATGAAAGAATATATCAAAATTGTTCTACGTGATGCCTTTAAAAATTAATACAAGAATAACCAAGGAAACATAATGTTAGAAAAGTGTTCTGAAAAAAAAAATCTAAAAATCCCCAAAATAACCTACTTGTACTTTCATCTGATCAAACACAGAAATGAAGTCGCCAAATATGCTCACACACCTGGTCATTACCCCCTGTGGCTTAGACACTTTCTAAAAGGTTGGCATTGATGTGTCAAAGCAAATAGCAGGTGGTCTCAAACTCTTTGCTCCCTCTGGTGATGGATGTCCTTTAGTTCTTAATTTTTCCAAAGAAGGTGCCCTAAGCAAATTAGCAAGCAAACCTAGAAACCCTGTTTGACCACATTTATAAAAAAGAAAGGCAAGAGAACATTTTCTCCTCACCACATATGCATATACTCATTAAAAAGTGTTTCAGCTCCTCACTGGCAGGTCAACGGACAGAAGCTTGGAACTCTATAGCTTCAAGTCTAAATATTTAGTCTTGATCAAACTAAATAATTTTTGGCTTTTTTTAAAATTCAGTATCTGACCACATTCTATTACATATGGTTTGTGTATATAAATCCTACCTGAAAGTTATCAACTTTTTATTTCTCTTTAACACATTTAGGATTTGCATTATGTCCTATAGTTTACTGAGTCACAAGTATTAACTAATACACTTAAAATCTTCCTGTGAGCTGATATGCTATTGTTTCTATTTTATAGGGTGGGGGGCCTGCGACTTACTTATGGAGGTAAGTAAGTAGGTAGTCACTGAGTATGAGAACTCTGATTTTAACCTGACATTGTGTATTCAGTTGAGTCTCATATCAGTTGCACTGTTTCTTTACAAAGTCTTGTTTCTCAATTTGATCTTAAGCAACTGTGCCACTTTTCATTCTGTAACTTTCACAAAAAGATCATCTAAAAGTGCAACTTGTTGTTCATCTTTTGCTCATGCTGAAATTTTAATGTTAAATATCCTGATTTTGTTTTAGCTAAGGATAGAACAATGAGTTTGTTCCTAAATGACTACTCATTATTCTTAAAATTGAAATTTTAATGTTAATGTAAAATTTATTTTTATTAACATTTCCCATTTTAAAATACAAAATATGGCTTACCTTATAAAAATGGTATTCTTATTTATGAGTTTATTAGTGTAAAATTGCAAATATAATACCACAAACATCAGAAATGACTTTTATTAATTTATTAAATTAATTTGTCTTTTAGCAATTCATAAATGTAAAGTACAGGTGCAGTCTGATTATTGTCACCATATATATTCTCTGAACTCTCTGAACACACATATGCTAACTACTTCTTCCCAGCAAGGAACTTTAGTTAGTGTGGTTTGGTTTTGGTTTTTTGTTTTGTTTTGTTTTTGTCTTATTGAAATAATTGTCTTTGACTCTGGTTAAAGAGTTATCCAACAAAGCCTGATGGGTCACAGATTATTGAATATAGCAATTAAAGAAAATATCCTTCCCTCCCATAGCATCTACCAATAGCCAAAAAGTGAGCAAGGTGGGTGTGGCCCTCTGATGTTCTTTATAGGGGCTCATTTTTGACAAGCTTAGGTTTGTGGATGCCCATGGTTGGGAGCTCAGTCTCATGTATGATCACAATTTCAGTGGTTTCATTTTATTCAGCTGTTTACATTTTATGGATCTTCCCTACATCTTTTCCTCCTTTTGTGCAATATTCTGAGCCTTAGATGACATAAATGTCTGACTTAGGGCTGATAACTCAACTATTATTTATTATCGCCCTTGAGAAGTCATGCAACTCTGTATTCACCACTAGTCATTTCAGTGTGAAATTTCTCTTATTAATTTGAGAAAAACATTTGCCTATGGGTATAAACACAAATGTGTAGAACACAGATTGTTGTCATGACAATTCTACTGAAAAATAGTAGTAAGTTCCCCTCTAGAACTTACGATCTCCTCACTTATGGGTTGTAGGCTTAGATTTTTTAAAACCTAGCTTTGAAAATAAAGGTTCTCAAATGTTTCAACCCTTCCATTCTAGCCCACCATTCAAAGAGAAAAGATCGTGAATATGACAATGATATGTGGACCTGTTTAGAATTAGTTCTTTGGGGTGATTCCAATCTCCATTTATCAGGATTCTAAGAGTCTAGTTCAGCAGTGTCAGGAGAGCAAACAAAAATCAGCTGAAGCTATGGCAGGATCCAGCAGAAACAGTGAGGCTTCTGCCAAATCAGCAGGAGTCAGCAGGAGCAACCAGAATCAAACTGGGCTGCCATGAGAATTTCTCTGCCATGCCTCTCTCAATAAAGTAAAGAACTGTAAAGACATGAGACCATCAAAGCACTGCAAGGCTAGCTATACAAGCATGCTACTACTGTCCTTTGAGTCTTATTTATACTCTCTCCAAACACAATGTGTCTTCCAACAGACCTTGCCTCGGCAAAACACCATATGAGTCTGCCTCAACAAAGTATCACATGAATCTGCATCTCATGACTCACTCAGAAAACTTCTGTTTCAATGGGGTTTGAGTGCTATAATATTACCAAACAGAGCTACTTCTTGTGGAATGAGACTCCTATTCAATTACAAAGAGGTTGGTAACTGTCATAACAGTTGTACCTCTATTGCACCTGTGGGAAAAACTTGTCTGTCATAGTAATACACTGAATTGTAGTGTTTACAGTGCAATGCAGCTCTTGATGTTATTTATTTCCCAACAGTCTGTGTAGCCCCTACCATGAAAAAATAAATAGTTTTGTTTTATTAATTGCTCTATATTCTTGTAATTATGTCATAATATGATAATGAAACTTTTAATACTTGATACTTGAAATATTAATTATGAGTATATCCACTTATGCAACCCAGTTTTATCTATAATGTTTAACTTTGGTTTATCCTTATGAAGCCACTTATAATAATACTAGTTCATTTATTCTAAAATCCTGTGTCAACTTAATAGAAGCAGAAGAATAAAAAACACCCATGGACAATATCACTATTATCTAATTGTAAACTATTTTGTATTTCAGCTATTATAAAAATTCAGTGATCTTCCTATTAGAATAAGAATAATTGTCTTCTGTAGCATGATCTTTTTCTTAGAAAACATATTGTGGTGTCAGTAGTAAAGTAAAAGATTTCTGATGAGAGGAGCAGTTACTGACAAAATGTCAGCCTGGATTTCTGTTATTTAATATAGCCATGCATCTAGCAAATATCCAATTCAAAAATTTATTATTATATTTAGACTTCATTTAGGTAGTGAGAAATAAATATTCCAGCTTTCAATATTTTCCAGATTTAATAAGAATGCAATTGTTGTCCACTTTTGCAAAGTATTAAGGATGATTTTTGCAATTATTTCTATGTGATTATATGACATTAGTACTAATTGTTTTGGGAAAGAGACTCAAGCTCATAAAATTCTGAAAATTCATATATGAAAAACTAACTTTGAATATGTTATATGTGTCTATATATATTATACACAATGAACAAAGGGCTGTATGTAAAATATGCAAAATATAAATATAGGCAATTTTATTCTGAAGAAAAATTGAGCAGAATTTTAATTGCATATTCTTATTTTAGTAATTACTTTACCAAAACATCCATATGAGTGTTAACTGACAATAAATAAAGTTACAGCACATGAATCTCATAAAACTAAAAAGTCAGAAGCCATAATATATAAACTTACAACCTGCAGGGAAAGAAGTATGTTCATGCCTGGTGCATGGGGAGGCCAGAAAGAGTACTGGATCTTCCAAAATTAGAGAATAGAAAAGTTTGAGCCAAAATGGGGGCACCAAGAATAAAACAATATCTTGAAGAAAAGGAATATATGCTCTAATATATAGAGCCATCTCACCAGCCCCTCAGAATAATGATCTTACCAGATTTGCATTTATTAAGAATGGTGGTTGTGTTGTGGTGGTGGTGGTGGTGGTGTGTGTGTTTGTGTGTGTGTGTGTGTGTGTGTGTGTGTGTGTCAGAGTAAAAGAAAGACTGTGATTCAAGTAACTTTCCATGACATATTATGAATATGCTATCAGCTCTTAAACACAATTTTAGCCGATACTTCAAAATGCTTTCTGAAGCAGCAATTTACATATATTTTTCAAGAAGGCCATCTTCAATATAATGCATAATTTTGTAATCTTTTGAAATTTTCCTTCATGAGAAAGAAAAATATTTAAAATGGCATAAAATATACTGATCAGTGAAATATTATTATTTGGTACGTAGGTCACATTTTTAGCATCCCGTTGTTCATTAATTTACCTGAGATCTGTGGACCACGAACAAGAGTTCAGAGCAAGCTGTCTTCAAGATTTGACTTTGTCAGTTATTGTGGTTTAAAGCCTTGGTTATGTCTGGACATTTACTTTGTCAGTCACAAAATGAACACATTACAAGGGCTTCCTCTTAATGCAATTGCTAGGATAATCAAATAACTTTGAAAAAATGATTTTATTTGTTATATTTTTCTTATAAAAAGATACGTTTATGTGCTTATATATGTTCATGTGTGTATGCATGCATATGTATGTATAGTGGGTGCAGTCATAGATACACATGTTTCTTCATGTATTTGAAAGCCAGAGGACCAATCTGTAGAGTCAGTTCTATCCTCCAAAGTTACACAGGTTCTAGGAATTGAACTAAGTTACATGGGGTTGTGAGATAAAACCCTTTACTGATTGGACTATCTTTCCAAGCCATGCAGCACTAATTTCTCTAATGTATAATCTATAAATGAATTACGTTAAATACTTTCTTTACCTAAATTTTTGTCCCATTTATTCAGTAATAAAACTCTGTATTGAATCTGTCTTTGTCATTAAAACAAATAAAGGATTATAGAAATGACAGCAGGAAAACAAGTGTTAACTGTGGTTGAAGCCTTTCTCTAGCCTTGACATGACACTGTCCATATTATGCATTGTGAGAGAGACATGCTCACCACAGTGGAACAGGCAAAGCTGCCTGAGGACCGTGGAGTGGAAAATGAAGGGCACTGAACAGTGCTGGAGCAGACACTGTGGCAAAGGCTTTGGGAGATTATCAAATAAAATGATTGGAAACTTTAAGGAAAGAAGGAGATTCTAATTCTGTTCAAAAATCACTAACAGATGATTTCAACATAGTAGTATTTTATGATATGGATTTTTTCATCATTAGACCTATAATAATCCAGCATATCTTCAAATATGTACTAAAGTATAAAATAAGTTTTGACCACATTTTATTGCAAGTAGTTTAAGCAAATAAAGTAGAAAAAATTGCCAATTTCCATATTCTGCTTTTCTTCATTTATTATTCTTTATTTCCTCTGCAAATTGATCTTTTATTTTTATTCATTTGGTGGGTGAGGCAGATGAATGTGAAATTGAATTATAAATTCTTCAAGATTTCAAAAAACCCTAAAAAACAAAATTAGAATCTTTTTGAAATTCTTCTAAAGCTTAAGTTTGCTTTGTTTCCTCAATCTGAACATAAAATCTATTTAAGACAAATATATATTCACACATATATGTATGGATATAGCTATATGTATAAAATCACACATATATTTTTAAATAATATGTATACATATAAACATACATATATGTATATATGTATGATACTTTACATCATCATATATGTGTATGATACTAATAGATATATTTGTACCTATATATATATGTGTGTGTGTTTGTATGTGTATATACATGTGTATATGTATATGTGTGTATGCTTATGTATAAATATATGCTTATGTGTATATATGTGTATGTGTATATATGTATATGAGAATGTGAGTGAAATAAATAAACAGAAAATTCAACAGGTTGAAATAAAATACTCAAAACCACTCAATAAAGGATATAAAAATAATCACTTGTAAAGGGCAACCTTCTTTCAAAATGAACATCTGGGTTTGCTTTCAGTCACAAATGGATTGATTAGGAAATAACCACAGGCAATCATTTCAAGCTAAAATTGAAAAATGTTGTAAAAGTCACCTGTATGTTTTATAAACCTGAAAGTAATAGTACTCATTGAAATGAAATGTGTCCTGATTCTCTCCCAAAACCAGCACACCACCATTATGCTCAGAGCACAGTGCTTCTCGTCAAGTAATGAGCCCTATTCCTCTACATTCTGAGATACTTCCCAGGGAGCCTAATCTCCTTCAAACTCATAGAATTATGAAGGAATTGAATTATTAGACTACTTGGGTCTAGACTCAAACAAAGAAGAAACTCCCAGATATTATAATGTAGAGTTTGGAGAATCACAGCAGATGTCCAGTTATAGAACCCTGATAAGTAAAACCAGCTAGCTACAAAATCCATCTGATTACTTCTATAGTTAGTATAAAGGGCTTTTTCACTTGATTAACATGTTTACACAAAAATGTTAAATAAAATTTGGAAAGCCAGATATTTGACACAGTTTATATGAGTTAACTGAAAACCTATATATAGAAACCTATAGATAAAGGTGTGGATCAGTAATAGATGAGTCAGCATGAAATACAAATAGTATAATATCCTAATGAGGAAATCAATCACCATGGTTGTTTCACAAAGACTGAAATAATCATAATACTTTATATTTATTTAAAATCATATGTAATACATACAAGGATATATATCTTAAGAGAATGTATGCACTTGAGATGATGAATACACCATAGTAAGTATAAAGTAATGAAGTCCTAGTACCTGACGTAAGAAATTTGGTCAACATAGTCCAAAGGACTCCTAAAACCTTATATGATAGTCCTTATACCATAGTCCTTGGTTGCCTTTTTGAAGGTAAGTCCCAATTACTGATGATACTGAACACTGAAGACATAGAACTCACATTATTTATGTTTGATCCTTGAATTCTGACAGCCTCCTCCCTGCATCTTAACTACCTTGGTACAAGAAAATACTATGTGATCTACTAAGCTAGTGAAGTAAATAATAGTCCTACTCATATATAACATCTATGAATGACCTAACATAAAACCATGGTTAGATATTCCTTAAGGTATAATAGTGGCACTCAAATAGTAGTAACCAACAGCTCTCTCATTGGACTTAAAATCTTTTCACCAAAAAGGAAATCATGCCTAGTTCTACATTCCTTGTCAAATACAAGAAAATAGAGAGATCATGTCAGGGACTATAGAAAATAATCTACTACAGCCATCTTACAAGACTAGAATAATTTCTTACTATAATTTAAATATGATATGTATACCTACAGATAAGTGGAGCTACCACCCCTAATAAAAGGAGCTCCTTTATACAGCCAACGGAGACCCTCACAGAAAACCATGACTAGACACATTCAAGAAATCATGTTGGGTACATCTCTAAAATTTACATCTATATCTACATGTATATCAAACCTTCTGCATTTATGGCTTAGGAAACGTCATGGAAGAGGGGGAAGAAAATATTTATAAGCCAGAATATACAGAAGTCTGCTGTGAAGTCTCCTATAAGGTGCTATTTAAACTGGACTGGAACAATGACAATATCAGTAGGGATGCTGAAATGGACAGAGAGAACTAGCATGGTGATTCCACACTTACACAAGAAAATTAGAGGAAACTAATGACTTCTGGGACTAGAATTATGAGTGTGGAATTGTTTTCCCAATACAAAGTGGTAAACCCAGAAAATGTATATACACAAACAATAAAAATTTGTCATATATATAGTGTGTGTGTGTGTGTGTGTGTGTGTGTGTGTGTGTTTATAGGTGTGGGGCAACAATAAAGAGAAAAAAGGGGGCTATTAATTTGAGGATGAAGGCATATAGCAGAGGTTAAAGGGAGAGTACCTGGCAGGGAGTGGAGGTAGAAAAGGATACAAGGAGAGTGATATAAGTCTATTTTAATTAAAAACACATTTTACAAGTAAAATAATTCACTGAGAATGAAAGAAATAAAAGAAATAAAATGCAGATCTAAATGATCTGTGACAGAGGATAGAAATCTTTAAACAAGTATTTTTAAAAGAGGTGAATGATATTCATTAAATCAAAAGAAAATATTATTAGGGCTGATGACATGGCATCTGTTATCATATGCTTATATCACAAGAGGCATGAGTTCAAATCCTCAGTACTCACAAATTGTGAGACTCTTTTGTAGGGAAAAGTGAATGAGCATATAGACACTCCAAATTGGTATATATCATAACAAATCTCTTTAGTTTACATGATGACTTAAGCCATAAAATGAAAAATGAGATCTACATCATATTATATATATATATATATATATATATATATATATATATACCACACACACACATATATAATATGAAACACACCATTATATATTTTTATATATTATATTTTATTAATATAAAACATATTTACCTACATACTTTAAAGAGAAATCATTGGTTATAACAAACTCATTTGGAAAATCTTAAGTTAAAAGACCTTGGCAGAAGATAAACACTTCACTGTCTCTCATGCTGTATTTTTAAATTAATATCATATAAATAGAAAATATTAGAATATTTAATAATGTTGAAAAAAGATAAAAATAGTGGAATATTGTTACAATATACAAACTTTGATTTAGAATATGTACAAATTTTGTAGGCACAGTAAAGAACACACTGACTGAATCAAATGCATTGTGCATATAAAATTTGCTGTAGTGTATTCTCAGTCTTCCATTGACATAACATCTAAATGAAGCATCTATTTATACATACAAAAATGCACATGCACTGATGTGCATGAACAAACACACACACATACAAGACACACACAGTCACACACATAAAATACCAACAACAGTAATCACTTAATAATTTGTGCATATTTAAAAATACAATGTGTGCCTAAAATATGTAAAGTTTTGTATCAGTGATTAATCTATAAAGCCAGAAATAAGTATATACATAGCTGAGTTTTCTTCTCATGAGGACAGATTTTTCATATGAAATGAAATACTCTTTATATTTTACTTCTGAACCACTTAAATTTATATTATCAAATAATGAATTGGTTCATGTTGTTATTTTATATTATAATGTCATATTCTAAGTCATACACTGTCTTTAAATAATATGCTCATATTATAGATGTAATCAATTATTTCTTTTAAAATTCTTAAGGGTCCAGAACAAGTCATAGTTCCTATCAAAGTTGTTATTCTTTTTGGATAAGATCTTTTCTAATTTAAAATTATGTTTGTTTCTTTAACAATTTCATATAAATACCTATTATTTTCTGATTACTCTCTTGTTCCATGCTCTCTAATCCCCTCCCATCCCTATCAGCCCTCTTTCTTCCTTATCAGTACAACTCCAAATTCTGGACATTTTGTTTTTGTTCTTCATCAAAGTGAGTGTTTTTGTTCTTCATCAAAGTTCATAGGCAAGTGAGTTCTGGTCTACACCATTGGTAATTCTTAAGTTAAAAACAAATAGGACACAATTTGAGAGGATAGGTAAGAGGGATAGATATTGGAGTTGTTGGTGCAGGGGATGTGTATGAATAATATTTCCAAAATACATGGACTTAGCTAATAAAACTGAGAATTAAAATACAAAAGGACGGCAACTGAAAAATAACCTGTGGTTGAGCTCTGAAATAAACCTGTGGCAGGGGGAGAGAGACAGAGAGACAGAGAAAGACAGAGAGAAAGACAGAGAGATAGAGAGAGAGGGAAAGAGAGAGAGGGAGGGAGAGAGAGACAGAGACTGACAGAGAGACCGAGAGACAGAGAGAGAGGCAGGAGAGACAGAGAGTGATTGACTCTGGGCCATTGCAAAATGGAAAAAAAAATTGAAAACAAGATCAGAATCAACTTATATGCTCATTTTCTTATATTTAAAGGAAAACTATCTCAAGACATAAAATGAAGATACATTAAGATGCTGTGAATGAGAGAAAGAATGAGTAAAAGTACTCTATCTGATCAGTGAAATATGACAGTGTCTAAATAAAAAGTAAGCATATTTGTAGAAATTGTTTTTTAAACATGGCATTTTTGTTGAGTCGAAAAATTTAATCATATAAAGGCACATATGATATTATTACTTTTTATGGTGTATTTATAATTCTCACAATCTAATAATCAGAATTTAGCATGAGGAGTTGTTTAATGAGTTCTATTCAGGTTATCAAGATTAAAAATGTTATAAAACTATATAGTTGTATTGTTTGCAGAACATTATGGAAGCAATTAAAATAAGTGAGCCATGACCTTCGAAGAGTTAAGATGTTAAATTATGCAGTGTTTACTTTATAACAACATAAAGTGAAATTGTGATATAGTCTGAGTAGTAGGCAAATTCTTAATGTTATACATACACACTGATGTCTATAAAACTGGTTATTGAACAAGTCCCACATAAAGGAAATATCCTGCACAAAAGCTAACTTCTTAATGGACGTTTTAAGAACCAGAAGAGCCTAATGCAGTATACTAAAAACAAGGATGACAACCTAAATACTTAACCCAGTAACATGCTATGCCATAGGGTTCTGGGGTTAGTAGAACTAAATATAGATCCCACAACATAATAAAGTGTGTACTTGACAAATTCACAGCTATCATAATTATCATTGGACCAAGTCACCATACTTACATTAAAGTAAGGTTTCTAAATATTTCCAGAGCAAATCTGTTTTTTAAAACCAAATCAAAACCAGTCAGATATTAACTATCACAATCTGAACACAGAGACTGGCTTTTTTTGACAGTTGATTGAAGCATTCACAATTCAATAAAAGTGCCATTTTAACTGACAATTTGTTATGAATTTGGTTTTAAGCCAGTAAATGAATTGTAATTTATGACACTTTTGAATATCAATGTTTCAGATAAAGTCCAACAAATATATTAAAGTAAAATTTTTAGTAAATGGAATATATTGAATAAAATGAAATTAGAATGCATTGGATTTGTAAAAACAGATGAAAGCTAGTTCAGTGAGAGATTTGTTTTAAATCATGTTAGTTTGCTGATTATTTTGCAGGTGATTTTTATACATTAATTAAAGTAATATCATTTTGTTTCTTAATAGTATTTAAAAAAATCACTTTGACTCCTTATCATATATTGAACATGTTTGCAATTGAAGAATGTTTCTAGTCCTCGATTATGTTTTTAATATTCTTTTCCCATTATTTTATTGAAGTTTTCATTAGTATTCATTAAAGATATTGGTCTGTAGTTTTATTGAGATATCCTTTGATTTGTTCTGGTTTTTGCCTTTTATTTTTATCAGACAATTGCTGGCTATACACATAAACTATAAACATATTATCTTGTCTTGAAGCTTTTGAGAATTGGTGTTCTTTAACAGTAACTTTGATTTCTCTGATATTTTCTCTGAGGCTTACTGCTAAGAAAACTCACTCTACTTCTTTCTGAATGCCTATTGGCTGGTTCAACTCAGCTGTACTGCCTTAGACTCCTCTCCAAGCTGATTGCTTCAAACTTGTTTCTCTCAGCTTCTGACTGAATTGCTCTGCTTCCCTCAAATTAACTCTTGCAATCTTTTCTAATCTTCTGGCTCCTCTTCATTCTCTGGCTCACTCTGTCTTCATCCATTTCTAGTTCATTCTATCTGCAATCTGTAAAACTGTCCCTGAAAAAACTGTCTCTGAACTCCACAAATTGAACTTCCATGAACTCTACTCTCCTTCACTGCCTCTCAACTCACTGACTCAACCAAATTGACTGACTAGAACTCAGAGATGTGCATGCATCTGTTTCCTAGGTCCAGGAATTTCTTCTACTGCAGATTTGCAATGTTAAAGGATGTTTAAGTGCATATATATGATGTCTTAATGCTTTTCAGCTTCTTTAAGTAAATTTACTGCAGTTGTTTTAAAACATTTTCCTGTTATTCAGCAATCAAGTTATTTTCTTTTGGTAACTTATTAATCTCCTTTGAGACATATTTTCTTGTTCATTGCATGTCTTGGATGGTTTCATTGTTGGAAGATGAATATTTTACTAAAACCCATAGTTTGTAAGCTTGAAAGTATGTTTTCTAAGTTACAAATATTGTTTCCCCTCTGTAATATGAACATCTGATATTTCAGTGTTTGTCATTCTCTGGTGTCTTCTGAGCCTCCACCTTACTTCAGGCATACAGAAATAGTTTCAATTTTCCTATATATACTATTGTTTGTGCCTCACTCTCATGATCAGCACCAACAAAACAGACATAGACAGAACTGAAGGTTAAAAAAAAAAACAAAACGATGTTTGCCCTTTAAAACATGTGGTTGACACTAATCTAGTGAAGGAACATATAGCAACAGTGTACGAGGATATTAACAGTGGACTTGGATCATAATCACCAATTCTATAAGGTGTTAATCATAGGTGACAATTTGAAAGCAACACAAAGATCGCTAATATTTTGGAGAATGGAGAATATTTTGGAGAGTGTTCCACGATCACCATAAACTGAATATATGTTGGTCTTGGAATATATTTGCATCTGCTTCTCACAACTTCTGTGATCCACTCTTACTAATGTGTTCAAATAAAGTTGCTATGACTATTATGGCACTCATCTATGGTCATAGCACTAGAGAGGTTTACCAAAAAAAGGGGTGATGTGTGGTTATGCCAGCCTGAGATAGGATACAAATTCTAAACAAGGCTAGAATACATAGCAAAGCTTTATCCCATTAGAAAACATAACAAATCTGAAGCTTAAATTAGGCAAAATCAACTATAATTATCTAATATTAGAATATTAGTTTAAAAATTAGTAGGCCTAAGAGTTCAAACATAATTTCTTCTGATAGATTGACTGTGCCAATTTTATATTTGGAAACACTTATAGGGTTTTTTCAATATGCTATCATTTTGAGAAATTTTTGACTTATTAGAAACTGGTTGCTAAAATCAACTTAATTTTTTGTTAATTTTCTGTGATATGCTATAATCTTTCTATAATTAACCCTGTCCATTTTCCTCTCTTACTGTACTGTATTCTTATACCATACACTTTTATACATGTATATTATATAGTATAGTATATTATATTATATCATTTTTCAATTTCATATTTCATTCTTCTCATAACCCATAATCTTATAATCACCCTATAGTGTTTATTTTATTTACATTCTGGGATACTTTATCAACCATGTTATCCTCTTACTAGAAAATTTTCCCTAGACAATTTCCCCTGTAATTCTTTTATCATGGTAAGACCTTTATCACAATGTAGTTTGTGTGTGTGGACATATGTGTCAAAATGTATTCCAGTTATGTACTTTAATGTCTTTATTCTCCTTCCAAATTAAGTAGTCTTTATATAGATATGATTTATTAGTATGTATTTATTCTTCTGTAATTTACCTTGATGCAATTTTACTAAAAAACAAAACAAAACAAAACAAAAAAACAAGACCACAGTGATTATTACTGTATTCTAAAGAGTTACTAAAATGTGTGCTTTGCCTGTAATTTAATTTTCACAGATTATTTTTATTTTCATTTTTGTACAAATGGGTTATTTGCATGTATTTCTGTGTACTGATTGTATGCGCAGTGTCTGCAGATGCCAAGAAAGGGTAACAGGTCCTCTGGAACTGTAGTTACAGTCTGCTGTGAGTTGTCAGATGGGTTCTCACCAATGATTCTCTTAGCTTCCGAGCCTTCTTTCCAGTTCCTTAAATATATACATTTTAAGGGAGATGGATATGTCCATAGACACCTTTTTCATCTGTGAGAAAAGAATCAAGTCAATGGCCTTGTAATTGAACAATATTGAGGCAAGTATGTATGTTACACAGTGTTCTGGAAGTACTACTAGCAGGTCTTACACTGACTTTTATGAAAATTAGTTCTACATCTCAAATCTTAGATTAAATATCAGATTATGTGTGTGATATGGGAAAAATGAAAATTATGGGTAATTCTGACAGTTATTCTGAAATTTAAATCTCCACTCGTTTCCTAGCCCTTTATTCATGGCTCTCATAGCTGAAGGTTTTCAGACTCCTTGCAAAGCTTCCTAGGACGAGGCATTTATTTTTTTTTATTGTGATATATCATTATTGTTTTTTCTGTTACTACTGTAATAATGTTGACTTGAGTCTTTTATAACTATAATTTTCTGAATGTTGGCTATATTTAAAGTGATTTAAATTATTTTCAGATTGAAGAACAAATGACTGTGAAATGAAAATATTTGCCACATATTTTATTTATTTACAAAAGATGTTATTTGTAGCTGATTCAGAACGCTAATTTGTGACTCTATTGAGCAGTCAAAATTCAGATTCTTTTATTGCTGAATGTTGATCTTATATAATGTGATTGACATTTTCTTCCTGTATTGGACATAGTAGCATGATTTATTTTTAGAATTTATTCACATTAGTCACTCATGTAATGAATCATCCTTATTTATTTGAATGATGTTCATTATCTTGTGATTCTTTTATAACAAGAGTATGTTTAGGTTAGAAATAAATTGACAAAAAAGCTTAAAATTAAATTTACAACAACTATGATTGATACTAAAATCCACACAAATGTGTCCTATCTTCTCTTCATAATTTAAAAATAAATAAATTAATTAATTAAACCTATTATGGGATGAATTCAGCAAATGATGTTTCAAAGGAAGAATGGCAGAAATAATAATAGAAAATAAAATATTTGTGTTCATATGCTTGAAAGTATGGTACAATAACAACTACCTTCAATTTAACCAGACTCTTTCCAGATATCCTGAGATGAAAATGGTAAACATGACTATGCCTATGCCGAAGATGTTTATAATTGAATTCTAACTTAAAGTGAGGCATTAGTACACTTGCAAAGACTTTCATGTTTGTTTCATATTTATTAATCAATGGCTGTGACTAAATGCATGATATCATTTTACTTGGTCTTAATTTTTACTATACTTTTTATGGACAATAATTTTTGTTTAAATTAAATATAATGTGTAACATTTATGGAATATATTATTAAATACAATGATCAAATTGCACTTAATACCAAAGGGCAATAAGTCAATGAAATAAAGAGATGATACTTTGTCTAAAGTTCTCAGCAGATACTGTACAGTTTGGAATTGAGCCATGGAGGAAGTATACATTAAAAGCCTTAATATTTTGCTTATATAAAGCTATTATGAAAGGTAAAATATGGGCAGCTTTCTCTTTTTAAGTATTGAGATTACTTGAATTAATTTACTTGATGATATAAAAATTAATAAAGAAAAGCATTTTAGCATTTTTATTTTGGTCATAAAAGTGCTAGCAGCCAGTGTACAACAGTTAGACTTGCGATATCTTAGACTGGAAGACTACATAAAGGCTTTTATTTTTTTTTTTTTGTCTGAATGTTTTTTTTTTTCTCTACTTTTTCTTGTATTTTTAAATTTTATCTATTTTTTACATTCTCAGGTGTTGTACCCCTCCCAGCCCTGCCTCCCGCAGTTCCTCATCCCATTCCATCTCACTCTTACCTCTGAGAGGGTGCTCCCCCTCTCCCTACCCCACCCCCATTGGACATCCAACATCCCTGGAGCCACAAGTCTCAAGAATTAGGTGCATCTTCTCCCACTGAGGTCAGAACAGGCAGTCCTATGCTACATATGTGCCAAGGGCCTCAGACTAGCCAAAATATGCTCCCTAGTTGGCTCAGTCTCCCGAAGCTCCCAGGGGTTTGGGTTAGTTGAGACTGTTTATTTTCCTATAGGGTCCTTCTTCTGTCCTAACTGTAATTCCTCCACAGGGTTCTCTAACTTCCATCCAATGGTTGGGTATAACTAGCAGTCAGCTGCTGACAGGTTCTCTTGGATGATATCCATGCTAGGCTCCTGTCTGTAAGCACATCACAACATCAATAATATTCTCAAGCCTTGGTGCCCCACTATGACATGGATCCCAATTTGGGCTGGACGCTTGACTGTGTTCTGTACTCTTTGGCTAATATCTACTTATCAGTGAGTATATACCACGCATGTCATTTTGGTTTTAGTTACCTCATTCAGGATGATATTTTCTAGTTTCATCCATTTGCCTGCCAAACTTAGGATGTGTGTGTTCTTAATAGCTGAATAGTATTCATTGTGTAAATGAATTGCATTTTCTTTATCCATTCTTTTGTTGAGGGGTATCTGAGTTGTTTCCAGCTTCTAACTATTAAAAATAAGGTTGTTATTAACATAGTGGAGCATGTGCCCTTGTGGTACAGTAGAGCATCTTGAGCTGGCTCCTCAGGTAGAATTATTTCAAATTTTTTGAGAAACCACCAGATTGATTTTTCAGAGTGATTATACAAGTCTGCAATTCCACCATCCTTTCCTCATATTGTTGCCCGCATGTAATGTCCCTAGAGTTTTTTATCTTAGCCATCCTGATTGGTATAAGGTGGAATCTCTAGTTCATTTTAATTTGCATTTCCCTGATGACTAAGGATGTTAAACATTTCTTTCAGTGATTCTAAGCCACTCACTGATGGGTAGATATTAGGCAAAGAAGTACAGAATACCCATGATATACTGTATATATCATAGATCCAAAGAAGGTAAATAAGAAGGAAGGCAAAATTGAGGATGTTTTAACCACACTTAGCAGAAGAAAAATAGCCGTGATACAAAGGGAAGAAGGAAACTGGGTGGGAAAGGGGAATGAGAAGGAAAGAGGGGAAGGATTATATATGGGGAGAGATAAGAGAAAGACACACAGGGCCAAGAGAATGAATGAAAATATGCAGCTGCTGGGTATGTGTGAAGTAATCACTGGGAAATCCCAGAGATCTGAGATGGGGGAGGCTCTCAGGAATCAATGTGTGTGACCTTAGCCTAAATGCTAAACAGTTGTGATATGGAACATGAAGAGACCACCTCTAGTAGGCAGACAGTACACACATCCATCTATAAAACATTTGACCCAAAATTTGTCCTGTCTAAATGAAATGCACGGGCAAAAATAGAACAGAGACTGAGGGAATAGCCTAGCAGTGACTGAACCAACTAGAGACCCATTCCTTGGGCATGTACCAATCCCTGACACATGCTATATCATGCTTGCAGACAAGAGCCTAGCATAGTTGTCCTCTGAGCGGCTATACCTATTAGCTGACCGAGACAGATGCAGATATCCAAAGCCAAAGAATGGACAGATGTCGGGGATCCCTATGGAAGAGTGAGGGGAAGGATTGAAGGCCCTGAAAGTGTCAACTAACCTGGACCCCTGGAAGCTTGGAGAGAATGATCTACCAATCAAGGACCACATATGGACTAACTGATCCCTGGAAGCTCCCAGAGAATGAGCTATCAATCAAGGAGCATATATGAACTGGTACAAGGCCCCTGGTATATATGCAATAGTGGGATGCAGAGAGGATGCACTTACTCTTTCAGAGACTTGATACACCAGGGTGGGGAGATATCCAAGGGAGATGCATCTTCTCAGAGGCAAATGGGAGGATAGATGGGCAGAGGAACCCTGTGATATGGGACTAGGGGGTGGGGCAGCATTTGGGATGTAAACACATTTACACAGTTGAATACTATTCAGCTGCTTTAAAAAATGGAATTTACTGGTAAAAGGATGGATTGTGATGTAATCATCCTGAATGATCTACCCAGACCTACAGAAACAAATATGGAATGGTTTGCTTATATGTGAATATTACCTGTTAAGTCTTCAGTAAGTAGGCTGTTGTAAAATAACTTTTATTCACCTGATTTAATTGTCATCTTGGAGGCTTACTGCTGAATAAGCTCACTTTTTCTAACTCTCTCAGAAACCTTGCTAACAGGTTCACCTCATCAATTGTGACTCAAGCTCCTCCAAGCAGACTGACTCTATCTGGCTTCTCTCAGCTTCTCATTGAATTGCTCTGCTTGCTTACTAATTGTCAATCTGTTTCAATCTTCTGTATCCTCATTCTCTGACTTCAGCCAGCCTCTAACTGAACTGACCAAAGTCAACTGACTTTAATAAACTCAGTGAGTGAACTGATAAATGAACACAACTCCATTAAATTGAGCTTATTGTACTGACTCCAAAGTGAGTGACTCTCTCTCCCAGCACTGATCTTAAATAGCTTCTCTTACCTGTCTATTGTCCTGAGAGTTGGGTATAGCCTATCTCTGAATCATTCTGTCAAAACTGTGTTTCTGATTCATCATGTTGACTCAAATTGGATGTCACTTTCAAACATGGCTGCTTCCTTCTAAAAACTAATTTTATCTTAAAGATGTGTACTAAGGGTTTTGCCTGTATTCTAGCCAGAGGAATTACAGGTGTGCCTTGTGTCTTCATTCTAGCTAGATCGCATAGACCAAGGTCTTTGGATGCAATTCCTTACTGAGCAGTAATGTTGATGGATTAAAATTTCTGAACAAACTATAATTTGCATAACCACAGAGATTATGTGTAGAGGAAGATACTAAGAGAGAGAAATGGATTGCCCAATGAAGAGAAAACGGAATGAAAGATATGGATTAATGTAATGGGCAAGAAAGACATGCTCAAATGGTGAGGTGAAGGGAAGAGAGCTGTGGGGAAAGGAATATGAGAGGGTCAGCTAAAACTAAGGATCTTTGAGGAGTCCTATAGGAATGTAGTACAATAGACGTTTCCTAAAATATATACGTGTATTAAAGGGATCTAAAAAATAAATTGTGGGAGAGGCATATTCCCAACTAGATAAGTATTGTCAAAGTATGAAGCTTCTAATGCTGGAAATAGGTAACATCCAGTCAAGCTATTGCAAAAATGTCCCCTTGAAACCTGCCAATGATCTATGCTATTCCCAAGGATACTTGTTGCTCCTCAGAATCTTATAGTATAACCTTATTGCTGAAGACAGCATCCACACAACTCATTGGACATGGAAAGGTTGAGCTAATGCCTACCTAGAACCTTTACCCAAATGAACTAGTGTTCTTGTTTCTGAAATGCATTCTGCACACTATCAATAGAGAAGGGTAAACACCAATCCAGGTACAAATACTTCATTCTGCTATGATGACCTGCTTGCATGGGAGTGACCAATCAGCATCTAATTGGATTTAAAGCCCACTCCTTGAGATGGAATCTATATGTATCACTGCTCAAAGGCCAAGAACGTAAGATCATATAGGGCAAGAACTTAGGTAAATATCAATTACTGCTGTTATGCTAAAGGAACATAGTGATTAATTGACTCCTAATGACATACTTCTGTACTCATCAGTGAGTTTCACTCAGCCACCATCAGAGAAGTTTCTTTTTGTAGTAGGTGGAATACAGACACCCAGAGGCAGACATTGCAGAGTGATAGACCTTAGAATGCACAGCTCAAAATGTGATGTCTCCATGAAATCCACCCCCTCAAGGATCAGAAAGCCCTGTGGAAAAGAAGAGGGAGCAAATTTAAGAGCCAGATAAATAAAGGTCTTCTAAACATTGAAGGACCCATGTTTATATAAACTTGGAGATTCAGGCCCACTGCTTAACCCAGAAGCTACCAACAATTGATAACCAGTCTGAAATGCAAAATTTGTTCTCTCCAGTGGAATCTAAGTGGGAATACAAAAGCAGTCTTAATCATAGTCCAACACAAAGCTAACTCAATGACATCTTTGGAGGGTATTTGCCTCCAAATATGTGTGTGTGTGTGTATTTGGTCAAATATTTTTAAGTTCTGTTTTATCTTACTTTCCAGGTCCTTTGAATATATGTTGTGGCTTCTGCTTTTGTGTTTGTAACATTCCTGTGTTCATGAATATGTGTCTCTGTTTCTCTATGTGTTTTTTTCTGCTGTGTATTTTTTTGAGGATGGAGTCTTTTTTTTCTGTTCTTTTTGTTGTTGTTCCATTCTGGTTTGTTTGTTTTTATGCTATCATGTTTTATCATATTATCATTCATTTGATTGGAAAGGGAAGTAAGAGGATCTAAAAGGACGTTGGGGAAAGGAAACCATGATTGTGATTTATTGATTGTATGAAAAATATATCAGAAATGAAAAAATAGAATAAAAGATACACTTAAGTGGAAAATATTGAATTTTTAAGAATGTGGGGAGGGGAAATTAATTTAATTCTCATCCTTTTGGTTTAATGAAGTCCTAAAAGCATTCTCAAGGTTTGGTAAAAAGCCAATATACTACCGGGACTGAAACCTAGGAAGATGAGGCAGATGGGAAATTGAATGGTCTCAGAGAAGAATAGAGAGTAGGGGAACTCATGCCACTACTCCTGGATGCTTCTGTCACTGAATGTCACTTTGTAATTTTCACATATGTCATATATGCATGCTGAAATCATCTCTGGAAATTGCTTTTCAATAAAATGTAATGACTCTATATTCTCTATTTTCTATACAATTAAAAGTATCCTGTTCAGTGTCTTCAATACAGAAAACTTCAGTGGTTTAAGATCAATTTTTTCTACATTTGAATTACTCTGTAATACAGAATCACTAGGAGATTGATTTGGTAAGATAACAACGTGTCATAGTCTGATTGGCATAATTAATCTTTCTGAAGATGTGTAAAATAATGAGCGTTCACATCACAGAATGAAGCTTAGACATGATGAAATGTAGCTTAACAAAAGCAGCTGACTTGTGTAATTTAGCTTTTCTTCACTCAGATGAAATAACTTCCATTAATGATTATGTAGGTAGAAATGGACACAGTATTTACTGATTTAAATGAAAAGAGCCTCAGAAGGCTCAGAGACTAATTTCAAATAGGAAATTACTATTGTATGTTCTATTATTAATTCAGTAAAATTCTGTAGTAGTTACTCAGAAATATATTTTTGTTTGAAATTTTTGAACATATTATGATTTATTGAAAATATTTAAAATGTTAGAGATATCAAGTTTATTCTAAATATACTATTCATTTTCTGTGCCACATAAGCTTCATATATAAGACATTCTGTTACTTATCTCTAGTATTGTCTAAGTTTACTTATTTATGCTATTGAAATTTATTTTCAATAAGTTGAAAGTATTTATGCTATTAAATATTGAATATTTAACTTATTTAACCAGTGTACAAATGAATTAACAGTTATTTGGTATTTCTGGTTTTTTATTTAATTTTATTTGTTTTTACTTATTCACCTTACATCTCATTCACTGCCCTCCTTCGGGTCACCTCATCCCACAATCTTTTTCCCATTCCCCCACCCTTCTGCATTTTTAATTATGTTATTTTAAATATCATAAAATCCTAGACAATTATTTTTAATCAAAAAATAAGTTTCACTGTTTATATCTCCTTTTCTTCTTTAAAATATTGACTGGGAGGGAAAACTAAGAAGGGGTACAACAGTTTGAATATAAATAAATAAAATAATTTATTAAATAAAATAAAAAATATTGTCTTAAAATCTAAATGTTTTATAGATTCTTTGTGAAATTCATATCATGTACTCCAATCCCACTCATCCTCCTTCTTCCCTCTCACCCTCCCCCTGAGATTAAAAAAGTAAAATAAGATAGAATATTTTTTTTAAAAATAACATCTTGTCTTGGAAGCTGTGGTAGTGAATCACAGTGTGCCATCCAGTGTAACCTTTTGTCCACACATCTTTACTCTTGCAAAGGTTTATTGTAATGAGTTATTTGTCTGTTTCAAGGCCTCTGGCTTTCGCTATTCTATCAATACTAAACACTGGATCCTCACATGGACTACTCTTGGAAGTCCTGTTGTTGCCCAGTGTCATGAAACCCTGCAGCTTTAGTTTTGTAGGGCAGGTTCTTTCACAGTCTCCAGCAGATGATCAATGGGACAGATGTTGGAGTGGGTCAACTCAAAGCCATGGATTTGGACCTGGAAAGTTGCTTAGTTGGCCAGCCTGTACTCTCCTGTCATCAAATCATCAGGGTAAGCTCTCCAGGACTACCCCAGATAGCTTACCCAATGTTGTAGTCAGCAAGGGACAGGGTCAGATCTCCTGCTCTTATTGCCTGTGGCCTCCTGGTCCACCTGAGTCAGATCTACCTTGATGCCTGGGTGAAGTACAGGGCCTGCTCTCCAGATTTCCTTAGCTAGTGAGGAATAGGACAAGTTCACCTGCACCCAGACCAACAGGGTCAGCACTACTATACTGCCCAAGGGAGAACATGGCCAGTACTCCCTAGTATGTTGACTGGTGAAGGATAGAGCCCGCTCAGCAGAGTTGTTTGGAACATAGTCAAGAGCAGGCACATCAGTATAGCATTTGGTGGTAATATGAACTTGTCAAATCAACACCTACCATGGTTGCCATAGGCTCAGAGACACAGACATGGACTGGTAGCTGATGTATCCATGGCCTCAGGTGGCAGCACAGACCACAAACATCCTTTTTTCTTTGGTGGTAACTTGTACCACAGATATCAGGACATATTTCAGTTGCAGCAAGACCAAGGACCAAACATGGCCCATGAGAACAGCCCTGGCCAGAACCTTACCATGGCCTCCTCATATCTGCCTGTTCTTTACCACAGAGAACCTCAAGTTCTACCTTACTTCTTAGTAAATGTACCCCTCACATTCTCTTCCACCTCTCCACTGCTTGTTCCATCTTTCCCATCTCTCCATTAGATATTTGTTCATTACAGTGGGACCTATAGCAGATGTTTGAGTGTCTTGCTTCTTATTACATGGCCAGAGCATGAACATGGGATTATTAAGAGATTGCTTGTAATTCCCCAAACAGGAAAGGATAAATATATCATGGTGGCAATAAGAAAGGGCTCTGTGGAAAGAGATAGAAGGATACAGGTATGACAAAGAGGGAACAGGGAAATGGGATGGAAATTTAATTAGAGAGGGTTAAGGGAATGTAAAATACCAAGGGAGAGTATGGAGTGAAAGATAAATAATACTAAGACATTTGAAGAAGTCATAGGGCCACACAAGCTAATTAGCTAATATTTTAAATGGAGCTATGTCACATAGGATGATAATTTTCTTTCCAATACCAATAGCATGTCTAAGAAAAACCCCACAACCAGGCACCAGGCAAGGGATACTTCTCCTTTACATCCTTGTGAAAAGTGATTCCAATGGATTCCGCAAACGATATAGGCTAAGACCATTGACTTTGGTTCCACATTAGAATTTGAAGGTAAGACCATATTAACGAAGTATCACATATGTTGGACGCAAGACTTGGATGAATCAGGATGGTACTGACTTGAAAGCTACTTATTATTTGAGGACTAGACTCAGTATATTGGAAGGTACTATACAATTTTCCAAGGAAGAAAATCAATCAGTAATTCTATCAAACTACAATATCTGTAATAACAGTATTGATCAGCCTGGCAGATATGCCCAAGGATGGAATAGTATAACATTTTTATCTTTGGGTAAATCTCATCTCTCTATTTTGACTTAAGGTCTGTTCAATTAGAAAGAATTCATGTATGGTACTGTAAATATGGCTACCTCCCCTGACTATTGAATGAGGCTATAGAAGAAACTACTGTTGTCATTTTGTTAAACTATTATAATCTCTAAATATATTATAAACAGTCCTATAATCACAGATAAGTGTAAGACTCCACAGATAATTAGCCCTCCACAGATAAGTGGAGTCCTCACCCTTCAATGGAGAGCGTTGCAGAGATCTATAACTGTCCAAAATTGAAAGTATAATGATTTAGGATGTGGTAGTGGTTTAAACTAGAAAGTTCCTCCATAAGGACAGACATTTGAACACATATTTGACCATTGATGGTGTCATTTTGGAAGATTTAGAACATGTGGCTTTTTGAAAGAAGTATTTCATTGGAAGTACAGATGGAATGTTCAAAATCTTACAGCATATCTAGTTCTTCATCTCAGCTACCTTATGTGAACCCTGATCTTTCTGTTTTACTACCATTCCTGTTATTGGCTTCAGTGCTTCATAGCATGGTAGACTTGTATCCTTCTGAAACTGTAAATCAAATTAAACTCATTTTTAATGTTAATTTGGACATGTTGATTTATCACAGCAACAGGAAAATAACAATACAGGTAATCATCTCCAGTGTATTTTATCTATGGTGAAAATGTCTGCACATAGGCCTCAGGGAACATGTATGAAGAAACAGGCAGAAAATTTTACTGTAATGACAATTCTAAATACCTAGAGTGAGATAACATCTTCTAATCATAACATGGGATAATGCAACAGTATCTCAGTAATACAGGTGTCTAAACATGGATTGCATAATGGTAATATCACTCAACATGCTAAAGAAAATATGAATATTTTCATAATGACTCTTAGCTATATAAAGTGGTACAGGAAATCAGTGGTGCCAAGACAAAAAAACTTTCCCCTATCGCTGTCTTGCTTTTCTCACCCCAGATAGTCAGGCCTAGACATGTGTTCCCAAAAGCAACTCTAAGTGGACTCACTAGTATGTGTTTTCATGTATGTATACATGTGTCTTTATGTGAGTTTGTGGAATAAATATTGGAAACACACAAGCAATTAAAGTGGGGAGAGAAAAGAGAGGGAATATTGTCACAAAAATACTCACATGTGATTTTTTTTTCATTTTTACTTGTTAATCATGTGTGACAGTAAATAATATATTGGTTATTCTAGACCCATATAAGAGAAATGAAGTTTTTGTTGTTGTTTTGGTTTTTTGTTTGTTTGTTTGTCTTTTCATAATATATTTTCTGGTGAGAAGTAAAACATGTTAATTTCAGTGAGCCAATTAGTTAGCATACAAGATAATTATCCCATAAATAAAGAAGTTGAAAATGCACTGGATTTAAAAGGTTACTTGTGTGAAAATTCTTTCACAGGAAATATAATGAAGAGAAAGATAGTGGTCTTCTATTACAGTCCCAACATAAAAATCAATATTTTCATTTAACAGACTATTTTCAAAGAGTTTTGAACACACAGCAAATAAGACTGTGACAAAACCAAAGGAAAGAAACCCAGGTCTTACAAATTATTACTAGTTTTTCTTTCTCTAAAGCACTCAGTGACATAGCCCTAAGAGTAACTACAGGATAAAGAACATTGGGAAAAACAGTTTAATTATGGAGGGTACTTAGAGTGTGACACTAGTGGTTTACTGTAATGTTGTGTGATATCTTGCAATATTGTTATTAAGGAATGCCAGGGGTGACTTTGTTGTGTAAAATGAACTGTTACTAAGGTCTTATGTGCTTCATTCCAGTTCTGAAAATGCCAAAATGTGATTTTGAGATCCTTAGCTTCAAATGCACTGGTGTGATTTGAAAGCAATGTACTCTATGGTTTGAGCAGTGGAAAACATTTACACGTTATTGGCTGTTTGGGGCGCCTTAGAAGCCAAGGTCTTATGGAAAGATGTATGTCTCTATTGCTGGATTTACAGTTTCAAGAGAGTCATGTCATTTAATTTCCTTCATTAGTTTCTTTCACTTGACTTCCAGTTTGCAGTTAATTATATGAGCTATCAGCTATTCTTGCTAATATACATGGTGTTTGCAACAATGCAAACGATACCTTGATGAATATGGACTCCTATCCCTTTGGAAGCAAAAGCCTAAAAGAAACTTAAATGAAATAATTTGCCTTGGTCAGGATGGGTGTTTTACAATTAAGACAATCAGTAAACTCATTGACCTCTCATGAGGAAGTATGAAGAGAAAAGAGGAAAGTAGTCAGCCATGACACTTTCTTTCCTTCAAAAGAAGGAAATATCAGAAAATATTATTGTTATCAATGGTAAATACAAGTATATATAATACATATAGTTATATAGTTTAACCATTTTGTATTTTTAAGCATGTTTTGCTTTGTCTGAAAAACAAAAGAAAACTGGATAACGGGAACTAGAGATGGGATTAGAGTCCAGTTCTTGGCTCCAGGCTTAGAAGTTAACAATGGCTTGTGACACCAGCTCCATGGACCTGAAATAATAATATCCTGAATTGCGAGACAGATGAATGTTCATACAAACACACACACACTTATTAAACTAATAAATTTCTTTAAAATTAATACTAGATACACAACAAGTATATTTTTTTCTGACTAAGAGAAAGAAATTCTCTTGAATGATTTTTGTTTTCTGAACTAGTATATTTGCAGCATTAGTACACACCTGTGCAGAATCAATGTAAGTTTCTGCTCTCGTGGCTGGATACAGTTGGCTCACATGTGTTAAATCTTAATCTTACATATGTCTATGCAATAAATGATTAATTTTTCTGCTGCCTAAATTACATGGCTATAAAGTTAATGACACCTGCTGCTATTAACAGCTTAAGATCTGTCTTAAGGACACAATGGTGAAAAGGAGCAAACCAAACCCTGCAGATTGTGCTTTGTCCTACACAGTATGTTGACTATAATATAATATAATATAATATAATATAATATAATATAATAATAGTTCAGAAAACAAAAATTATTAAGGAGAAAATTTTTCACTTAGTTTGAGGAAAATATACTTATTTTTTATCTAGTAAAATTCTGTTTAACGCAATGAAAAACATATAGTGGCAGACAAAAAATAGTATGAGAACAGGATTTCTGTCTTCTGAAATAAATTCTAAAACACTCCCTATTCTCTCTATGTATATAAGTAAAATTTTTCACATTACATAGAAAATATATGTGTGTATGTGCGTATGCATAAATTCTGTGTACATACATATGTATATATGCATATAAAAATGCAATATATATATATATATATATATATATATATAGAGAGAGAGAGAGATTATTTGAAGTTAATACTGTTGAAATGGCCTGAGTCCACTAAAATTTTCATGTCATACTTGAAACAGAGGAAATGGAATTATATTTTACATAATAATATTTATTTTATCAGTTTCCTAACTTTGGATATTGAAAAAAAAAAAAAAGATTAACTTTTTTGGTCATGATGATGATGAGCCAATCCCACATCTACAGAAGGCCCCATTATGATTTGTTATGCTTCCTATAACAACTATCATAAGCATGTAATAATGTGATATGCTCTTTAATAAATGATGGGATCAACTGAAAATTCAAATTGTTTAACATTAAAACCATTCTAGATATAAAAAATATGTTTTATTAACCTACATGAACAGGCACAAAATATGTAAATACTTCTGACAGGATTCTGATATATTATATTTATACTCCAGAAGCAAAATGTATTCTTTCAACATTTTTATTTTTTGAAACAAATTTAAATTGTTGTTTGTATTTGTCCTGATTTGATTTTTCTAGTTTTATTGGCAGTTATTCTTCAGAGACATCTATGCATTATGAAATAAAAAATAGTTATTGATAACATTCAACATTCTCAAAACTGCACTAAAAGGTGATGTGTGTGAACTGAAATTTTACTGTTATATACTGTGCTTACCATCCAGATTATTAATAGTTTATAATCTCTACTTTTTGTCCCCTTAATCACAAAAGCAAGAAATACCCCTTCATATAATCAGTAGGTTAAAAAATATTAGAAATTTGTTTCAGTTTAAGGGACCAGCAGAGAGCTGTATAAATATATTTTAAAATTCCAATGATTTCTACTAGATAGATTATATATTCAATATATATTCTTTAAGACAGATAAATCACATTCTTTCCAGAAAATAATCATTTGAAAAATGTAAACAGTAGTTGTACAAACATTTGAGAGGCTTTAATTAGAAATAAATCTAGTGCAATTTTTCTAATCTGTTCTTACATTTTTATCTTAAAGGAGAGCTCAAATGAGAAAGTTCCAAACAAATAACACATCAAGCTGAAAGAAAGCAGACAGCATGGATAATTCTCTGTTATATTCTCCCTGAAGTTGCCATTAATTTTTTACATCATATCAAATTAGAAAGGCAATATTACATACCCACAATGAGATTCAAGTAAGAACTGATTTATAAAAATTAATAAGTATTAGAATTAGTAATTAATACTACTACTAATAAGTATTAGTAATTAATACTTAATAATTTATAAGATTATTAAATATTAAATATTATGATCAGGTGGAAGTTTAAGATCCAAGAATATTGGGAAACTATAAATGATATAAAACTACATGTTGTGTTTAGTATATATCAATAATCTCTTCTGTAGTTCATATCACTAGGAATGAAATTATTTTTTGAGGATACTATATATGGGCATTACTAAATATATCCTTTTTAATTAGATATTTTATGTATTTACATTTGAAATGTTATCCTGTTTCACAGTTTCCCCTCTTGAACCCCCCTCTCCCATCTCTCCTCTCCCTGCTTCCATAAGGAGGCTCCCCCTTTCATCCACTCACTCCCACCTCACTTACCTGGCATTCCCCCACACTGGGGAATCCTGCCTTCACAGGACCAAGGGCTTTTCCTCCTATTGATTCCAGACAATGCCATCCTTTGCTACATATGTGGCTGGAGCCAAGGGTCCCTCCATATGTATTCTTTGATTGGTGGTTTGACCCTGGGAGCTCTGGGGCGTCCGGTTATTTGATATTGTTCTTCCTATGGGGTTGCAACCCCTTCAGCTCCTTCAGTCCTTTCTCTTAGTCCTCTATTGGGGGCCATGTACTAAGTCCAATGGTTGGCTGTAAGCATGTACCTCTGTATTTGTCCAAAAATGAACATTTGTGAAAAAATGAACTATTTTTTAGGCCATCAAAGGGATATTATTTTCACTGTAAGTACTGCATGGTATAACTACTGATTGTTGGAAAATAGGCTGTACAGTGTCCTGATAAAACACTGCTGAGTGACCATCTTCGACTGATGTCATCCATTCTAAAGTTTACGCATAGGTTAAAGACAAGGAGATGTGGGAGCAAAAATAGCCTGAATAGTTTTTTCAAGTCACATTTGTATTTTGTTCAAGTTGTTCACTCTTTAAAATCATGAAAATAAATTAAATTTAGTAAATATAAAAGAACAATGTGAAAATTTGCATCTACTATTGAAGGATCTTTTATTAGCAATTACAAAGAATATAAATAACCAATGAGAACATATTTCTTATTCTCTTTTTTAGAAAAGACATAAACATAATTTGGTTTCAGCAATTTTTTGTGGGTTTTTGCATGCTGATTATTCCAGTTTAAAATTATACTATTTTAATCTGGCACCTCAAAAGTTATATAATCTATTTCAGTACTTCTTTAGATATAAGTTGGTATAAAGTACATATATTATAAAATCCTTTTTTGATGCTTAACACTACTCTCTGTGTTCAAACAATGTAGTGTTTAATCCTGTAATATCATACATTATCCTGAATAGTCTTGTAAAATATAAGGTCCAATATTAGAGAAAATTTTAATATAACCATCTTAATTTTCTTACATCTCTCCCCAATGCCTTCTTCAGCCATCATGTCATCTACCATCATTAATAGATTCATGGCTTATCCTCAATACATAATCTAGTGACAGGGCTATTTCTTAGCTTTTATCACAGGGATAAGAAAATTTAGAATGACCTTGCGAATCATCAAGTTTCCACTGATGAAAATTTATTCAGAAAAAAATTGTCAAGCCAAATTCTCAGACTTATATGATTCTCAGCACATCATATAAATGATATTTTAATGGTTGCCAAATATAACAAAATTTGCTTTCTCCCTAAACAATCTACATAGAGCTATCATGTGATTACCATGCAAAACATTTCTGAAGTCTAAGGATGAATTTCTTAACTTTTCCATTGATCTTAAACCTGTATTTCCTTTATTGCCCTAAAATTAACTTAATATTTAATCAACATATTTATTAAGGAGTATCATATGAATTATATAAGGAGTTTTAAACATTCAGCACAATAAAAGCCAAAAGAAACAAGCTTTTAAAAGGGAAACTATGAGACTTTTAGGTTATGGACATGGTTCAGCTGGTAGAATGCTAGTCTAAACTGTGTCTCTGTACACCTGCAATCCTAGAACCCTGGAGTAGAAGCAGGAGGTGCAGGGTTTCAATGGCATTCTTCAGGGAACAGGGAGTTCAGCCTGAACTTTGGAAACTATCTTGGAAAACATAAATATACAGATCCATACATTTATGAATATATAAATAAAACTCTTAAAGAATGATTTCATCAACACATGAAATCACATATAACATCAAAAGTTATTAGAAGGACATAAACTCATAAACTATGGAAATTAACCACACATCTACTAAATTAGCTAAAATTATAAAAGTAATTTGTAAACAGGTCTGAAAGACTAAATACTTGTAGGGATATGGAAAAACACAAAATCATAGCAATGTTTATGGGAAGGTAAAAACACTCCAACAGAGACAGACATCAAAAAATCCTAAACTTACAACTACAGTGTAACAGACCACCATATAGATGTGTGTCAGAGAAAAACTAAGAAATACTTCTTGTGAAAATTACTGAATTCTTATATATTGATTTTTTAATTACTGCAGAATCAGTTTTTACCCAGAGAGTATACATTTTTTGACCAACTACTATTTAAAATATTAAAAATGAAAAGCTAGTTCAAAGAGATATTTTATTATGTATGAATAATAAAATTTTAGTGTGCTTGTAGTATAAAATATATTTCTATCAATCGATACTATATTATCCAGTGTGTATTACAAAAAGAAATGGTATATTAAGAAAGCTTTTGAATGATGATTGTTAAGACAGACTACTGGTATGAATCACCAGTGAAAGATGCTGTGTTAGAAATAAGATCATTCATAATTATTCACCTTCAATATCCACTAGATTTTTTATACATTTTTTTTCTTGAATGTGTATAGTTGTCCTCTTGGAGGCTGATTTCTAAATAAACTTATCCTTTCAAGATTTTTCTGAACTCTGGCTAGCTGGTCCCAATCAGCAATTCTGGTTCAACCTCCTCTTCAAGCTGACTGATTCAAAATGGCTTCTCTTGGATTTTGACTACGTGGTCTCAAACTAACTCTGACAATCTGTTATAATCTTCTGCTTCTCATTTTCAGGCTCATTCTGTCTTCATCTGTAACCTGTCTTTGAACAACTGTCCTAGAAAAACTGCCTCCTCCTCCTCCTCCTCCTCCTCCTCCTCCTCCTCCTCCTTCTCTCTCTCTCTCTCTCTCTCTCTCTCTCTCTCTCTCTCTCTCTCTCTCCCTCCCTCTCTTTCTCTCTCTCTCTCTCTCCCTTTCTGCATTGTTATATTAAGTCAATCCTCAACCCTGTCTTGTTCTAATAGTTGGGCATATCCAGCCTCTTATTCATTCTTTCTAATCTTTCCCTGATTTGGTACTTTATCTGCCCCTCAATTAGATGTCACTTTTAAACATGACTACTTCTTTCTACAAATCACCTTTACCCCATATTGTTTGAGATTCAAAGTATGTACTAAGGACATTTCTGTATTTAAGCCACAGGGAATGAAGGTGTGTCATTCCAGATGGATCAAACAGACCTCAGTAGAGGAATTTTCATCAAGCAATATGACTTCTCTCGCAAGAGATCATGCCCAATGATCTATGTGTTCTGGCTGAATGAAGACACAGCCTGTATTATAGTATGATGTGGAATACATACACATCCTTAGGATAGAGTTTTAATACCAAACAATGAATGTAAGTTTAGTTTATAGAAGGGAGCAATGATGCTTAAAGTGAAATCTAATTAGAGGAAGGTGCAGTGAGGTGAGTTCAACTGAGTTCAGTTTAGGCAGTTGAGTCAGTTGGGAGTCAGTGCAGTGAGTTCAGTGCAGTGGAGGGGAGATAGTCCTTGAGTTCATGTAATTTATTAAAGGTTCACCAGAGGCTTTACAATTTGAAACCATAAAATAAGGAGCCAGATGATTAGAACAAATGGTCAGAGTTAGTTTGAGGCCAAGAAGAGCAATTAAGTGAAAAGATGGGAGAAGCCAGATTGGTTTAGGCAGCTTGTAAAGTGTTTGAGCCAGAGCAGCTGATTTAAACCAGACAGACAGAGTTAAGAAAGCAACAGAAAGGGTGAGCTTATTTAGCAGCAAGCCTCCAAGCAGACATTACTTCTTGTGAATGAACATTATTTTTCACACACCTAGAAGTTCTTTGGATATGATTCCTTGTCATCACAGCCATGTTGCTCAATTAGAATTCCTCTTTAGGCTTTGTTACTAAAACCTTAGAAGATACTTCACCGTATGTTCATGTCCCATATAGAATTGGCCAAATATATCTATATAAGTTATATATAAATACGATAATTTCTAGATTGCTTATAGAGTAACATGCTAACTCTATAAATGTCTATAATTAATATTCTTTCATTTAAATCACAACAACAAAAGTAAATCTATTCTATATGCTCAGAATAAATATAATTTATTTCCTGGGAATTTGGAACATCTGGTGTATTAAATCTGTGTATGTGGAACCAAAGGATATGGTTAACCAAATGCATAATAATTAAAAATTATAATATTTTTGAATTGGCATAATATATAGCAACACAGAATAGATAAGTGACTATTCGTCTCTGAGTAAAAGAGAGATATATGAAGGAACCAAAAGGTGATATAACCTTTTTTTTCTCTTTTGATGCATGGAAGTCAGCATCCTGATTATGATATTTACCTTAGAGTTTTAGAAAATGTTGATAAAACAGCCTAAGTGAATCATGCATCCATCTCTGCAATACTTCTGAGTACCCCATGTGAATATGCAATTACCTCAGATGTTAAATTGTTCAATTAAAAGAAAATCAATTACTGTTTTTCACTCATTGATTTAAATGCAGATTAGATTCTGGGTTCAAGCAGTGAGACTGGATGTCATCTTCCTTTTCATTTACAGCATTTCAGTTTCCGTTTACTAACCAATAATTTAACTTTCAGCTGTCACTGTAGATTCTATATCTAGATTTGAGATACCGATGTTTTTCTTTTCCTATAGTTTTCACTTCGTGTCTCTATTCCTTCTGAGGATCAGAAGATATTAATATATATTTTTAGGTTTGGAATATTTTTATTGTGTGGTTTTAAATACTACTGTTTTAAAGGGATTTATATTTGAACACTACTTCAAGTGTATTTACATCTTACTTCCATCAAATATTTCATTTTTCATCTCTCATGGATCATCAATCTATATATCTATACACTATCTGCCTGACTATTTATTTATCTACTTTGCATCTTGATTAATTTGTCAAACAGATGACTCCATACAGTTACTTATTAAGGAAGTTTGAGATTGGTGAGATGACTTTGTACTTAACAACCTGTGTATCCCCTTGATCTCCTTGTGCTCTCTTATTGCTCTGGATAAAACTTCAAGTAGAAATATGGATAGAATGGACTTCCTGGTTTTAGTGGGATTGTTTAAGTAGCTCTCTATTTAATTTGATATTGGATATTGGTTTCCTGTATTTTGTTTTTATTATGATTAGGTATGTGCCTTGAGTTACTGATCTTTCCAAGACGTTTAACATGAAGGGATGTTGGATTTTGTTGAAGGCTTTTTCAGCAGCTAATGAGATAATCATGAGATTTTTTTTTCTTTCAGCTTGTTTATATGGTAGATAACATTGATGGATTTTCATATATTGAACCATCCCTCAGTCCTTGAGATGAAGCTTACTTAATCTTGGTGTACAATGTTTTTGATGTATTCTTGGATGCAATTTGCAAGAATTTTATTGACGATTTTTGTGTCAGTCTTCATAAGGGAAATTGGTCTGAATTTCTTAGAAGGCTGCTAGTAGAAGACTCGCTTCCAGGTAGCTAAAATGAGTATTATAGCCCATACCCACAGCCCACAGTGACACATCTTCTAACCATGCCACTTCCTAGGCCTAGCATATACAAGTCATCACACTTTGTTTTGTTCCTTTTTTGTTTGTTTGTTTTTTTAAAGAAGAATGGAACTTAATCTTTATTTACAAGACATGACAAGTTATGAAATTCCACATAGAAATAAACTCAGAGGACAGCATCATAAAGTATACACAGTTTATAACTGTTCAAGTATTGTTTCTTTTTTAAAAAGTGCTACAATAACAAGCCACATTTCAAAAGAATTCTTAATAGAGATACATTCTAATTGGTCAGTTTCATCACTGAGTTTGACTAATTAATGCCATCTGGTCCTCTTGGGTGTGCTTGATTCTTTTCTGTTCTAGAGCTTTCAGGTGTGCTATTAAGACCCTAGTATAGGATCTCTCCAATTTCTTTAGGAAGATACATAGTGCTATAAATTTTCCTCACAACACTACCTTCATTTTGTCACATAAGTTTGGGTATGTTATACATTCATTTTCATTGAATTCTAGGAAGTCTTTAATTTCTTTCTTTAGTCTCTGACCAAGACATCATTCAGTAGAGTCCTCACTATCCCTACATCTGATGGAGGGCTAATATCCAAAATATATAAAGAACTTAAGAAGGTAGTCTGCATAAAATTAAAATACAATATAAATGGGGGTATAGAACTAAAAGAAGAATTCTCAACAAAAGAATCACAAATTGCTGAGAAGAACTTAAATAAATGTTCAACATCTTCAGTCATCAGAAAAATTCAAATACAAACAACCCTGAGATTCCACCTTACAGCTATCAGAATGGCTAAGATCAAAAACTCAAAAACAGCATATGCTGGCAAGGATGTGAAGAAAGGGGAACATTTCTTCATAGATAGTGAGATTACAAACTGGTACAACCACTCTGGAAATCAATCTGGCAGTTCCTCAGAAAATTGGAAATATTTCTACCTGAAGACCCAGCTATACTGCTCATAAGCATATACCCAAGAGATTTCCCTCCATACCACAAGGACACCTGCTTCACTATGTTCATAGCAGCCTTATTTGTAATAGCCAGAAGCTGGAAATAACCCATATGTCCCTCAACCAAAGAATGGATACAGATAATATGGTTTATTTACATAATGGAATACTATTCATCTATTAAAAAAACAAGGACATCATGAATTTTATAGACAAATGGTAGAACTAGAAAACATCATCATGAATGAGTTAACCCAGACTCAAAAGGAAATGCATGATATGTACTCACTTATAACTTAATATTATCCAAAAAGTACCAAATTCCCATGATACACCCACCCAACAGAAGCTAAGAAGTTAGACAAAAAGCAAGTAAGGATCCTTCAATCACACTTAGAAGGGTGAATGAAATAATCATGGGAGTCAGAGGGAGGAAGGGACCTCATAAGGAGAAGGGGGTAAGACAAAAGGGGTTAGGATCATGTGTGGGTGGTGACAGGACAGCAACCCAGAGGCCAGGGGAATGAATGGAAGTATGCAGGTATGAAGGGTGGGTATAAGGGTGGGAGTAGGGGTAGGGGAAACCTCTAGAAATTCCCAAAGATCTTGGAAAAGGAGACTCCCAGGACTCAGTGTGGATGACCTTAGGTGAAATCCCCAACAGTGTGGATATAGACCCGAAAGAGACTACCTCCAATAGTTAGACAGTACCTACATTGGAGGAATGGAAACAGCAACCCACCTTCAAGATTTTAGACTCCAAATTGTTCCTGTTTAAAAGAAATTCAAGGACAAACATAGAATAGAGACTGAATGAATGGCTGACCACTACCTGCCCAATTTGGGATCCATCCCATGGGTGGTCAGGAAACATTGATAAAATTACTGATGCTGTGTTGTGCTTGCAGACAGGAGCCTAGCATGACTATCCTCTGAGAGGCTCAACCACATGCCGACTGAGACAGTTGCAAATACTCATAGCCAACTATTGGAATGAAGTTGAGGGACACCTGTCAAAGAGTTAGGGGAAGGATTGAAGGAACTGGAAGGGATGGCAACCCCATAGGAAGACCAACATGGTTAACTAATTTGGATCTCTGGGAACTTCTAGAGTCTGAGTCACCAACCAAAGACCCTATGGAAGCTGCTATGAGTCTCTGCACACATGCTGCAGAGGACAGCCTTGTCTGGCCTCAGTGGGAGAAGATGGGCCTAATCCTGTAGAGACTTTCTGCTCCAGGGAGGGGGGGATGCCCATGGTGGGGCACCCTATTATAGGTGAAGGGGAAGAGGAACGGGGAAAGAACTCTGTGAGGGTGTACTAGAGGACAACATTTGGGATATAAATAAATAAAATATTTTTAAAATTCATTTCTTCTATCAATTCATCTGCTGAAGGAAATTTGGGTTGTTTTTAATTTCTGGTCAATATGAATAGAGGGGGAATGGTTAAGAAAGTCCTCAGTGGCCAGATGAAAGTTCCTTTGAGTATATATTATAGCTATATCTCAACATGAATCTATTCTAATCTTCCTGAGAATCAACCATACAAATTTGCACAGTGTCTGTATGTTTGTAGAACTACCAACTATGAATGACTCTTCCTCTTCCTGTTTCTCAGACATTTAAGATTTGATTTTTGAGAATTCCATTTAAATATGTACCTCATTTTCTAACTGTTGTTTTCTTGATATCCAGGTTCTCTCTCTCTCTCTCTCTCTCTCTCTCTCTCTCTCTCTCTCTCTCT
>JADRCH010000066.1:10613309-10629074 GCA_019843965.1 Rhynchomys soricoides | reverse complement strand
TCTCTCTCTCTCTCTCTCTCTCTCTCTCTCTCTCTCTCTCTCTCTCTCTGTCTTTGTCTGTGTGTGTATTTATAAAATTGGATATTAACCCTCTATAGAATGTATACTTTGTAAAAATCTTCTCTTCTATAGACTGCTACTTTTTCTGAATGGCAGTGTACTTTGCCTTTTAGAGATAGTGTTCACTTTCATCATGTAACATTTATGAATTGTCCATTTAAGTGTCTGTACTTTTGCTCTGTTCAGAAAGCCTTTTCTTGTCCCAGTGAGTTCAAGGTTATTATATACTTTCTCTTGTATCATGTTCTGTGTGTTTGGTTGTGTGTTGATATCTTTTATTTATTTGGAGCTGAGTTCTGTGAAAAATGATAAGTATGGATTGATTTGGGTTCTCCTATTTATATTTCTATATCTAACCTAATCTGTATCTACTTCCATATTTATATCTATCTGTACATATTTGTCAATTGATCAATCAATAGATCTTTTTGTATTTATCTATTTATTGAGATAGATAGATGATAGATAGATGATTATAGATAGATAGATGAGAGATATATGAGAAATAGATTTCAGATAGATAGATAGATGATAAATAGATAGATAATTTGTGTGTGTGTGTTTAACATTCTTTGGTATTGAATACCTAATTACTGTGTTCTTTCCTCAGAAAGATGATAAAATTTTAGGGATTTAGAAAGGTGAATTTATACAGGGTTCTAGTAGCTCCTAAGATATAATTATAGATGTGAGAATCCCTATTGTACCTGAGAAGGTTGCAAAATTTCATTCTGGTGATTTGTAATCTTACTGTATAAATGAAAATTAAGTTGTGATAATTTTTCTGCTAAACAGCTCAAGCTGAAAATATCCTACTGTAGAAAAAGCTATGGGGAACTAAAGTAAAGTATATATGACATCTACAACCAAGTAATTTTATAATAGAAGTTCTAAAGTCTTCTAAATTTGGTATCTTCTAATGCTTTTTTCAAAATACAAGACTTAAAATTAATATAGCTTTATTTTATAGCCCACATAAAGAAGACAATGATATTAGGTTATTTATTGACTAATCATTGGGTGCTGTCTATCTTTTTACAAGATAGCAGCTTACAGTAATACTTGTCTATATTTTAGACGTACTATTTCTACCTTGGAATGCATTGACATTGTTAATATGTCAGATTTGTCACAGTGGAAAGATGAGGATTTTTAAAACTGAGATGTGTTTTAATCAGAAAAATTCTGAAAAGAAAAGAACAGAGAGATGCTTTGGTTGCTATGACAACTTGAAAAACATTAACAGTGAAGTTCTACAATCATGATGTATCCCTGTTGAAAATAAAAATCGTGAGAAGCTTGTTGAAGAGTACACAATGATTTGCCATCCTTCTTGTGATTACAATTGATATTTTACACAAATTATATAGTACTTCATATTGTCAAGTATCATGATGAACCTTTAAACACATACATCTAAGGTGTAAAAATATATAAAAAAAGAAAATGGAAATCATACTTTCTATGACTACTGCAACATAGTTTTAGCCATGGATTTCAATGTGTATGTGTTAAAACTATTGATAGGCAGGCTTACAAAGAGACTTAACCTGGGAAAGTGCTTCAGTCAGATTGTTTGTAAGTATAACTTTATGACTTTTTCATTTTGTCATGTACTTATGTTTCAGGACACATTTTGTTTACTTTTGTGGTTTAAAATGGTACTAGTTAAAAATTAACCAATTTATTGTTTGAAAAATGAGAAATTAAGAGAAATATTTTCACTGTTAATGTTATTACACTTCAACCAACCAAAAAATAGTAATGCAGATGTGTGTGTAAATTAAGTTAGAATAAGTATACTTAAAATTTTTAGAGAGCATTTGTTTCTACATCATGCTATAAATATGTTTCTTACTTTCCAGTTCAAGGTTCTTGAGGTTAATAAACATCCAAGGGAATAGTAACACATAAAATCAAAATGAAATATTTGAAACTCAATGATGAACGCACAGCAGAGTGATCAGCAGTGAGCTGAGGTAATAAATATATATATATATATTCCTTGTTTTTGCTCTGTTATAGGCCAATGTACAGTGATTGGTATACGCCCTATATTTCTCACTGATAACATAATCCTTACACATGAATTTTTGTACTTTATTCTGGATCTATGAAAATTTACATGAGGAGCTAAGACATGCTAAGGAAGCAGATCCTGTACTGAAAATTGATAAGAGAAAAATAATCTATAAATTTTCTGTCTAAAATATGATTCTGAATCACTGAATAACTAGATTTTGAAAAAAATATTTCCAATATATTCTATATTTTCCTTATTTTAATTCATCTTCTTATGGGGAATAGTTATGGGTTTATTCTGCTGATATATTTGGGTTTTGTTTTGTTTACCTTTTCTTCCTTTTCTTTCTTTTTTTTTTTTTTGTTAACGTGACACAAGCTATAATTACATAGGAAGAGATATGTCAATTGAAAAATAACTCCATCAGAGTTCTTATAGGAAAGCCTGCTAGCATTTGCTGGATTGATGATTAATACAGTAATTTCCATTTTAATAATTATGGTACTACCATCTAGATCATGGTCATTGGTGGTATAAGAAAGGAGGCTGAGCAAGCTACAAGGAACAGTCCAGTAATTAGCATTCTTCTAAGATCTCTTCTTAGCTTACTACTGCTATGTTCCTGGACTGAGTTTCTATCCTGACTTCTCTCAATAATAGAATAATTCTGGAAAGTATGAGATGAAACAAACCCTTTTCTCTCAGAGTGGCTTTTGGTCATGGTGTTTATCAGAACAATAGAAAGTTAAATATGACAGGTATCAGGTTTATATTTGTAATTGGTCTTGTGAGAAAGATGATACATGTTATAATAGGGATGATTTGTCTACATCATGGGTTATTACTTTTTTTAGGTCAATGCTACGTGAGGTTTAAAAACTTTAAGCTTAGTCAAAACATTTCCTAAATTCAAATTAGTAACAGAGTTTGACTCTCTTAAGACTCCCACTTAACACACAACTCAAGAAGGGGCTGATTTAAGACTTTACCATGGTGCAGTATGGTCTAAAGTATAGAGGTCTAGAGTATCAAATTCCATCAAATAAATATTAAAGAAGAATACGAGAAAATTTCAGGGTGGTGGTGTTGCATATTTGTATTCTAAGCACTGGGGAAGAATAGGCAGACAATCTGAGTTGAGGTCAGCCTGCTCTACAAAGTGAGTTCCAGGATAGCCACAGTTACAAAGAGAATCCCTCTCTACAACCAAATAGACACAACAAACTAAACCAAACCAACCAAACAAATAAAACAACATTTAAAAAAGTAAAGGAAAAAATGTAATTCTTCTAACATATGAAGCTTTACTAAAATCTCTCTTTACTTTTATTGATATATAATGGATTCCATTTTGACTTTTTTAAATGAATGCAGTGAAAGTATACTTGAAGTACAATGTTTGTGACATAATGACAGGAATATTAGAAAGAGGTATTATGAACATCATAAAGTAGTCTTCTTACATAACTATAGATAATATAGTTCATTACTTGATACTACCTGATGTTGCCTTGCCAATATGAAGGGATGGGGTTTTTGTATACATAGAATATCTTTCATAGTAAATTTTAGAATTAAAAGTCATAAGTGCTAAAGTATTAGGAAGAGCACAATTTGATATATTTACTGTATCATCATTTGATATCAGCATGTATTCTACATTGTACTCTGTGTACTCTGTATTCTGTATACACTTTTTAAATAAGATTGGGTATAGAATAGATATGCATATATTAACATTAACACAATTGTGTGAGAAATTCATGTTGCTGAGAAGCCACAGATGCTTCAACATCAGAAGTACACAGGGATTATTCAGTTGCACTATAGTTTTGTGAACCAATTACATATGCAGTCCATTCTTTACCCAGTTTCCATAATCTTGAGTTAGTTACTAAATTCTCTTTCATTTTAAATAAACACATTTAAGAATTCCCTTTAAGTATTTTTTATAATTCAGGAAGGATAAAACAGTTTTCAGCCAGGGCATGATTCTTCTTAGTAGTTGATTCTTGAACCACTGAAGAACGCAAGTCAGAAAATTTCTTCAACATTTCAGTGGATTAAACTGACATTAGTATCTTGGCATGATACGAACCACAGTAATAACAATTTGGACTGACAACTACAAAAGTAATTTCATATTCAATTGGATATTGTTATAACAAGGAAAAATTGCTTATTAAAATTTTGAATCCTAATAAGATCATGTTTGCATAAGTTTAGCAATAGTGAAATACCTATGAGTAGAGCCAATATATTTGTCAGAAATTTTGTTATTAAACAACATGTAGAAAAAAATATTTTCAGAAAGTATGGTTACTTTTCTTTATGAAAAATTGAATTGATAGAAAATTAATAATAACACTAATAACAACATCAAAGAATGTGAGCACTTGGAAAATTAATAATATCTGCTATTTCTAATAATATTTAAATATATATGAATTTGATTTCCTTTTATTTTTTATCTCAACAATCTAAGTACATTAGTTTTGTCTCAGTCTGTTCTAGCTGGTTTTATGAACACTTTAGGTACAGCAATTACCAGAAGGCATTAATTTAGTATGCATTGAAAAGTAGAAGATCAAGCCTTGTTCAATGTCAGTGAAGGTAATGTCTCCTACCAGGAGGAACTGGAACTCCCTGTCCTCACATGGTGGAAGGTATAGTAAATAATAGGGATGAACAGTTAGCTCTTGTGACTGAGGAGCAATATAATATAAATATAAATAGGAAATAAATTTAAATGATAGTGTCACGTGATCTCAAAGCACTGGATTAGCTTGACTGCAGTATAGTTCAAAGCTTACACCTCTAGAGTAAAAAGATATTTTTTTGTTATTGTTATTGGTTTGTTTGATTGCTTGAGTGATTAATACATCAACACCAGAACCAACATAGACAGTAGAAAACAAGACTATTTGGGTTCTTACAAAATTAAAACAAATTCTATAATGTTTGCTATTGTGTGGATGTTTTGGAAATAGAAAAGAAAACTTAAATAATATAAAAAGGTTCTATTTTTATATTACTCTTAATAAACAATAAAGAAAATGCAATTGAAGGATTAAAAATGTGCAAAATTGATGTAATAGAATAGCTAGGTTGTGAAAGCAATATAATATAATATATAATATAAGCATTCTAGAAATCTATATAAGAATCTTATTATTTATTTGGCTGAAAAGAATTCTCTTAGCAAGCACAGAGAAAAAGTTAGCCAACAGTAGAATGTAGAAAGCTCAGAACAGGAAACAATTACCAACAGACTGTAAGAATAACAATTCCCAGTTCTCACACAGAGCTGAAAATCATTTTGGCTCTCACTACCTAGAGTAGAGAGAGTCTTACAGATAATGAGGACTTCACTAAAACAAGACAAGATACAACTCAGCACTATAGCTCAATTTGTGCTAAAATTAAAGGCAACTATATTCCTGCAAAGGCACAAACACACACACACACACACACACACACACACACACACACACACACATTTAAAATGTCTTTAAAGGATAAAACCTTAGCTAAAGGTCTAGGTCTATAACAGATTCCATGTTTAAAATCTAATGATAAACCCTGAAGGTTTGAAGAAGGAGGGAGTGAAGGGCTGATAAAATCAGTGAACTGACTGAACAATTAACGAGGGTGCTGAAGAAAACAGAGAACATGCAGTCTGAGCCACATAACTTTCTGAGAAAATCTAAAGTATTAAGAATTGTGACAATGACTTAAAGTCTAAACAAATCTTCTGGGAATGAAGATGAAAAAGACAACATTTGTTGCAACATAAGTTTAAAATTATAGGATTCAATAACAGATAAGACCATAAGATAAAGATCAGTAATTTTACATACTATTGGAGCAGTAATCCCAAATAAATTATGTACAACCTTTGGAATTTAAATAAATAGGATTCTAGCATAATAATCATCTGAAAAGAAAAAAACACTAAATATTGAAGAACAATGTAATTTACAGATTATATTCGATTTCAAGCTAGAAGCAAAGGATGAAGTCTGAAGTCATACATATGAACATATTTGGAAAAATAATAGAAATTTTTTATCAAAATTATAAAAAAGCATCTGTGACTTTATAAATTCTAAGCAGAATCTATTCTAAATTACATATATGATACATGCAATACATAGACACCATATAATCAGGACTCACATCAAACCTTCTTTGTAGTATCTGCACAAGGTAAACAGCTTAGGCTTGTAAAGTCATGCTTTTTAACCTCTAGCCTCATTTAAAATATATAAATATTATTAGACCATTGTCTATGCAAAAGAAGAATGAATGCCAGGTCTATAGAAGCATAATTTGACAATCATTATTGTGGTATAGAATGGGTCATAGTCAAAATCTTCTATGTAAACTCTATATCTGCATATATTACATAAGAACTTTGCAGGCTGACATGGTCAAGATCACAATGCCTCACTTTTTAGATACTGCCAGAAATTTGAGCAATAACTTGTAAATTATATACTTAAAATATACAACTTTGTTTCCATTAAAATATGTCTGCCTGCATATCATGTCTATTAGAGATATTAAGTGACCTTTCAGTAGCTATAATGGTATGGGACATGTGGTTAATTCTTCCATCTAAATCTAAATTTCTGTCCTTTACTGTTATTGACTTTCACACACTACACTGTGCCAAATACATTTGGTCAATTTATTTTATCAGCACGTTCTTTTTTTTTTTTTTTTTTTTTAATTACTTTTATATTAGACAACCCATAAATCTGTCAAAGGAGACTATGGCTCTTTTAGCTCCCTCCCCAAGATAAATGTAAAAATTATCATCAGAATACACCACACACACACACACACACACACACACACACAAATACAGACCTAGCATTGAAAATATTTTGATGAACATCTTCAGAATCACATGTACAAACACTCCAAGTATACTTGACAATATTGATAGTAAAATGGTCTGCTGGCTTCAGTATGTATATCAAATTAAATCAGAGCAAAATTGTTCAAAAGAGGTTAATGTCTTTTTCTTGACAACAGACACATCCTCTTGCAAGTGAGATGTGATCTAATGAAACAACCTCATAAGATATTTTAATTGTTAAAATATGTCAGGTCAAAGTTTTAATAGTTCCTAATAGAGTCTGTGTGATAGTGGCTAATTGATTTGATCTTTAAATATGTTAAATGATTTTCAACCAGAAATAGATATGTAGACCAAGCTCAGAAGAGTGCTAGAATGATGGAAACTAGAATGATGGATTAACTGTAAGTCATGTTTTGGGACGCTCCCAAGTCATCTAATAACTAACATAGCTTTCATCTGTTTGTCTATCTACTCCTTCATGCATGGCCACCCATGAATCTGATCTATTTACCTGCTCATCAAACATTTCTCACCCCTTTACTCCCTGTTTTCTTTGTTTTTCCCCTACTCCTTAACTCCTTCCCTTAAAATAACGTAAGTGGACAAAAAAATCAGAGCCAAAATATATCTCTATAAACACGGCTTTTTGCATCTTTCCAGTTCTTAGATTGTATAAACTATGAGATAATTCACTGGCACTTAAATATATTGTGGAAATAAAGTTTTCATAGTTAGAACAATGATAAGCATTAATTATTTCTATTATCATTCTTTCTCTTTCTCTCTTCCTTTTTTCTGTTGTTACAAGAGTATATCCTTCTACAATGAAATCAAACTTAAAATACATTGATTTCCAGTTTCATAGTCTACTTCCTGATGCATATATAATTGTGCTCTCTGACTGTTGCACCACCTGTATTGACAAAGTGAGTGGTCAGTTCTATTTGTGTTAAAAAAAAAAAAATTGTTAAAATCATCCCTTAGATTTCAGAGGAAAAATTTCCAAATTCAGACTTTTTGGTTAATATACAATAAATAAAATAAACATGTTTCTTTGTTGTCTTGGTTCCTCATTTTTAGAAGAGTGATATCAATTCTCACTGTTCATAGTTGCACAGAAAATGTTTAGTAAAATCTAAAGTCACTTTGACTGGGAAGATATATCTGTTAGCAGACCCTACCTCTCATCAATTCCATCAGTCATGGATATTTATCTATTTCTAAACATTTCTAAATGGTTGGCAGTAGAGTAGATAATATTTCCATAGTATATTTCAAACTATTTCAATAAAAATCACCATCTTAAAATCTGCAACTGGAAAATTTCTCTTTGCCCTTCCTACTCAATTTTCTGACATAGTGTCTTCCCTTTTTCCCAGTGTTCAAGTCTATACTGAGCATATCTGAATAATCCTGAGCAAGCTCACCACTTTAAAACCCTCACCAGAGCATCTTTAATTCTGTTGACTATTCCAACTCTTTATTGTTATGCAATGGAAATTTTTTTTTTTTACAGTAGTGGGGGGAATTTATGGTAAACAGAATTTATTCTCCCTACTACAAATATTCCTTTACAATTTTTTTTAACATACTATGACAGGTTGATTGTGAGATTTTAAGGAAGACTTTGATTGTTGCTCTTGTCATTGTGCTTTGTACTGCAATAAAAGGGAGTGTATGTTACACTTTACAGTTTTTAAAACACTTTTGTTTATTTTTCCAAGAATTTCATCCATTTATATAATACATTCTTATCTTCTTTCCTTTCCTGACTGACTTCTCCATGCCTCCCTTCATCTTTTTTGCCCATCCTTATGCTGTTTTCCTTTATTTGATATCCTGCTGAGTTTACCCAGGACCGTCTATAATTCTGGAGCTTTGGGGCACACCCTGACATCTCACGAGTAGATATCCAACTGAAGACAAGGTCATCCTTTTCCTCTGAACCCACCAATGGCTTGTATTTCATCAGGAAGAAGCTAGGCCATGAGAGTCTTCTCTATCTGTATCTAACCTTTGACAGACCCAGTCTTATGCAGTTCTACTACAGCAGTCACAGCAATCGCTTAGTTTCTCGCAGGAAAATTTCACATTTGCTACTAGGAAAACCGTAAGTATATTAATTTAAATATGAGATAGTTTAGTAGCTACATTATCTATTTATCATACTAGTAAAATAGGGATCAGAAAAAATATATTAAATGTTATAAAAATATTTCTCCATTTGTATAACATGTTTATATTTTTAATTAAAAACACCAAGGAAAACTCATAAACACTCAGGAAATTATATTGAAAACTCAAATCCCACTATGGGATGAATAAATTAAAAAGTATTAAACATTTTTAAGATGAATTAATTAAAAGATAAATCTTAGCAAATACAGTCATATCAATATTGCACTTTTCTATAAACAAGGAAAATAAGTAACTAAGAACTTGGTTAGTAAATGACAGGAAGGATCTATTTGGTGTATTATCTGATTTGATAGCCTATGTATTATGCAGATATTGCCTCTTTTTCCTCTTATACTTGAAAATTGAGTGTGCCTTTTGCCTTGTATAACATCTGAAGAACACAGTGATTTTAAATAAAGATAAAGCCCTCTTTTTTATTGGATTAGTTACTTTCTGTTCCCATTAATTTGATGGCATTTCTAATAAAACAGCACATATTTAGTTGATAGCAAATTCAAGAGATGATTTAGCTTGTCACAACAAATCTGTTCTTCTTGTGGAGTTGTATGGGGAACATTTCGCTTTGATTTATGACACCGATGTAAAATTGCACTAGTGCTTTATTATAATAGGTAGAAATGCAAAGTGACATTATTAAATGTGGTTATAGAAGAGAACTGTAGGAGCATGCTAACTGAATATTAATAAATATAGTTTTAACATTTACTAATTATGACTGGTTTCAATTTCTTTAAATATATAGAAGTCTTATATTTATTTTTGTTGCATTTCTCAAAGAAATTTAAATTTTGGTGATGAATATTAGGATGTGTGATTGTATCATTATGTTAATCTTCAGTTTACAAGAAGCCACATTTGCCAAGACACTCAAGAACTAACATGACTCCTTTACGAATGCCATTTTGGGAATACAAAAGGAAACTTCATTATCAGGTAGAGTTCACAGTGCTTATAAACTCACATGCAGACATTTAATTATGTACTCTAATGTCTTTCTCAATTATTTGCTAATGCCTTTATCAATTTTATGATAGACTAATTGTACATCAATTTATCATCAATTAATTTTATAACAGAAGGGGAGGAATTGCCAGATACTCAACTACAACTCTGGATGTGTATTTTCTTGCATTTGTGTGTCATACTAGATATATTGAAAAGTATCTCTGAACTCTGAGAAATAGAGAAATTCAGAGCACAGGCAGCACTGTGTTTTCAATTAGTATTTTAATTATGCTTTGTGAAATTAGCGATACCCCTTTAGTTCCTAAAAACAAATGAAGTAAACCGCATCAGACTTATCTACTCCTATGGATAGTCATTTGTATGATAAACCCTTTTGATATACGACTGCATTACCCAAACCGAATTGTCTCATGCTGTTCCTGAAAGTCAGTAATAGGACACAGGCTGTGATGCTATTAACACAATTCAATAACAGAATATTAGAACGTCTACTAAATGTCACAAATGAATTCCAGAATTTTATATATTGCTAGTAGAAGGTTGTAACATTGAACACATTGCTCCAGTTTTATGGTTTTGCCGGTAAATACCACTAATACAATTATAGTTCTTATAATATTTAATCCAAATTTTGCCTTCAATCACAGAATTCAGTTCATCATACTAAACTGTGGCTTTTTTTTTTTTTAATTTTAGAAGTGGCTTGATAACTCATTAAAACACTAACCCCTTTAAGAATTTCACACTAATAACGTATTGCTAATCTAAGGTTTAAATGTTAAACCACAGTAAATTTTATTAAATTCTTTCAAGATATGTCAAGGCTCAGGGTAAAAATTCTCATTTGTAAAATATTATGATGAATAAATTAACATAAATTGAAGTCCCATACGGAGATGTACACCAGTAGTACAACCTTGGCCTTACTCATATGCATGAGGTGCTATTTTTGATGCCCAGCCCCATTTAAATAATGTTGTGCTCATCCTTAAATCAAAAGTAATTTATATCTCCAAGGCTTAAGGATTGTTGCAGATGAAGGTCTGCAAAGATTTTAAGAGCCAAAGAAGGTAGAGGATTTCAAGGAAAGTTTTTTGTTTGTTTGTTCATTTGTTTTCTGATTTTAGACACAAGGTAAATGTAGAGATGAGTTCACAATGATTGTGGCAGCATGCACAGGATTTGTGCACACTTCCATCTGACATGACCCCAGAGTGGAGGTAGGAACATGGATAAGTAATGCCATCATTAGCTGAGATATTAAGATTTAATAGCTGTGGGAAGAGGTGGAGGAATTTTCATTTTGCTTACTTGTTTATTTTATCATGTGGCACACCAGACCAGGTGTCAATCCTATGACTCGCTGGGCAACACAAACTGAACTTGGAAAGAAAAGACAAAGAATTAGCCAAACTATTACTTTTTAATATTGTGTTAACGAAGAAAATGGTTTCTCTCCAAGTTAGTTACAATATGACTGCCCACAACTCTCTCCTTGGCCATTCCATGATGATCTAAACTGTAACTAAAGGAAGCATTTTTAATTATACATTGTTACATGAAAGTCTATATGTTCATCTAGGGTGTAATCATGAGAAAAGTATTACCATACTTGATTTTCCAGCATCTATACATTTCATGTTTAATTACTTTGCTTCTTTTTCCATAACTTATTTCCACCATATCATTGAAAATGATATGGGAAATTCAAACTGCTTTGGATATTTCCATTGTTCAGTACTTCCAATGGAAACTGAAATGGAAAAGATTAAACATAAACCAGGCAAGCTTCCAAGCATCAAAATTCACTATCTCAGTACACATTGGGCCCCAATATACTAGCTGGAATTGAGGTCTATAGCAGTGTCCAGCATTAAAAGACATAACAACTTTGGCCACGTAAGTATAAGAACAGTGATTTTCCTGATTCTGTATAAGCAAACCAATTTGCAGCAACAAACTGTTTTGTAATAATAAAATTGAGTTTTTATACCTGTAAGAGATATTAAGCTCTAAAATTATTGTTTAAGCACCAGAACAAAACACAATTGTACTCTGATAATGTAGAAGACTCCTTCTGTGATTCACAGGTTATAATACTTCCAGCTCAATAATTTGTATATCAAATTATGTATTAAATGAATTACTAAATTATTAGTGTTGATTGTGAATTGAGTATAGACAATAAATAATGAAATTTGTTTGATTGATTTATCTTAGAACAGGGCTACCTATGAGTAAGAATGTGAAAATGTATATAAATATTTAGAAATTGAATATAATAAATTTACCTGAAGTCAATAATATTTATTTGCATATTTATGAGAGAAAGTTGTTACTTTGGGTATCCACAAATTTCAACCAAATAACTGTCTCATCATTTTGATAACTATTCTTACTTTTTCTCAGAAGAAATTTACAAAGACCTTGACTACAAGCTTTTAAAAATTGCTTGGGATGCTGGCCTTAGCTGTAATGAAAGCTTTGACGCAATTTAGATGGACTAAGGTCATGTCAAGATATTACAACTTTTACCATTACCAAACCTGACCCAGTCAACCCATGATGCAGGCTTCAGATGAAGTAGTACTTTTAGCATACCAAAGCATGTGCCAGATTTTTCTCAGTACTGAAAGGACTTATATGTGGAATTTGTTCTTCATAACCATCAATATGGACAATCATTCCTATTGACTACCTTACTCATAACATGTACACATTTTCTTTGAGATGATATTTAAGCATAGTGTCACCTTCCTCTATTAAGTGTTTTCCATATGAAAAATTCAATATATGTTTTGTTAGCTCCTACCCAAACAGCTGTGCTACCTTGGCCTCTCTTACAAAGTTCCGTGTCTTTTATTCTCATATATGACAAAATCTTAAATCCTGAACTAAATTGTCTACTTTATGCATAATGGTAAATCCTTAATCTAGCTGGAGGCCATTTATCTAGCACTGCATTTAATAATTAAATGGCCACCAGCAAATATATTTTACATTGGATTTAAAGAATTAAACCTTTTTTTTCCCTTAATACCCCTTTTAGCAAAAGTGAGTTTTATCTTTTTCTACCATTTCCCTAACTCTAAAATTAGATTGCTGATCAAGGAAACAGCTATTTCTTAGTACCGTTAAATCCTCTTTTTCTATTAATTAGCATCAAATGTTTATATTTTCTTATTAAATATTTTTGGAATAATATATATGATTAAAAGATTGTATTGTGTTGCTTATTTGAATAATATATGCTCATCACCACAGCTCACAGTCAATTGAATGATATGTTTATTGTTGCCTTTGCTGTTGTCCAGGATTGTCGTAAATTTTTAATTATGCATTATGTAGCAATGCGTGCTGGACACAAAACATTATAAGAAAGGAAATATTGAACAAGATGTGATATTTGTATATCATATTGTAATAAAGATATTTAAGCAACTATAATTAATTACTAAGGTAATTATCAAAAAGAAAGAAAATCTTGAGGATGATCTTAAGATTCAAACATGTATATGAAAAAAAATAATTTCTTCAGAGAGTTAAATATTTAGGTTGATAAAATATTAATTGATATTGCGATCAGTTGAAACTAGAGAAGATTATTGGAAAGTAACAACTCTAAATAGAAAGAGACTTTATCTTGGTATTGAGGATGCAGGCAGGCATGATCTAAAAAACTGTATTTTTCATATTATGTGACATTAATTTACTAATGTTTATACAGTACTTACTGTATACAATGTTTTGCAGAGCATCTTTTGTTTGTTATAGTTATTCAGTACCACAATTTTTGTAAGTTGTGATAGATAAAAATGAAGAAAAAAACCAATAATTTGTAAAACTGAAAAGGAAAGCATTATGTATGAGTTTTAGCTTATACCTTGTATGGAAAAGGAAAAAAAAATAGATTCTCTACTTTACTTGAATTGGCTTCTAAAACACAGGGTATAATAGGCATAATAATTATAATGTTATATTTTCACCTATAAACTATGAATAGTGCTTCCAAGAAACAAAGGGAAGACTATTTTTGACATGATAAACTTAACAATCTATCAAGTATTCCTCATGTATTTACTATATGAGGTAGGTCTTATAAATTCACAATCCATAAACTAAATATGTCGTATCAACTTCTGATTTTTTAAAAACTACATTGGAAACTACCTTATTTTCTTGATTAATGGTGTTTACTGAATTTCAATGCAAAATTGATTCAAATCTCTTACATCATATATAGACATCTTACGTATAAAGCACCTCTTAGATTTCAGGTATAATTTACCCACTTATAATTTAAGAGTGGTTTTATGTATATACTCTTTATCCAAATATTACGGTTAAATGTAATTAGAGCTGCCTTTAAAGTCAATGCTTCACAAAATAGGATGTTATGAATAGGAAGCCTAAGCTGGAGAATTGTTGTGATTGCCTTAATTGGTTTGGAAAAATTTACCTTGACTCTGGACAGCACTTTCTGGTAAAATTGTAGAAAAATGAGAGAAGTGAAAATCATATAGAAACATACTTCTATAGAAGCATCCTAAATAATGCCTTTAGCCACACACACAAAAAAAGTCACAATAGATTTTATTCTATAATTGCACATATTTTCTTCCAGACAGTAGTTAACAAGAAGATGCTACTGCTGAAGACGCCTCATAATTAAGCCAAAAATTCTGACAAAAAACAACATGGAAGCTTCATAATAAATTATGAGTGGATGACTAACAGGAGACAATATCTCCTGGATACAGCAGGGAAGCTTCAGATAGGCAGTCATAGATGAGCATCAGAACATCATTTGCATGCTTGTCCAAGCCTATGACACCATGAATCCCAGCACTAAAAGTAAAGCTGGGCATAATAAATAGTAAGACATGTGGCACATCCCACATGAGCTATCTTTCTGAGTTCATCTAGTGTTACCCCAATATAGGAGGTTGCGTGTGTCTCTGTCTCTGCTCCATGAGATTCAGACATACATGATTCCAGTGCAGTCTTGAATGAGCCAGAAACTCTCATAATTATCAGCTCTTTATCTTCCTTTTCTAATGAATGTGCAACTTTATATAACTGTCATTGCTAAAAACAAACCAGAACCTTGAATGGCAATCCAGGAATCTATTAGCACTTCTGAGCTTCTAGGAGAAGTGTCAATTTGCCTTCAAATTCTAGGCCCTCATAACTCATTCATAATCCAGAGGAAGACCACATTGTCCAATAATAATTGGCATTGATTAGGGAAACATTTCATAAAAGGAAATAATGTTGGGCAGGAAAGGCAAGGAAAGAAAATAGATGAGGACAGAGTAGGAGGATGAATATGATTAAAACTCGTTGTACAACATTCCTAAAGAGCTAAAAGGAGAAAGAGGGCGTTATTTGTATTTTGCTTATTTAATTTTCCCTCTTAATGTCCATTCTTCCCTATTGCCACCAAGTTTATTTACTTTGTTATTGCTACTTCCTTGACTGTTATTAAAACTATCACTCCAGGCTTTCATATTGACTAAGAAAGAGAACTTCTATACTGCTTAACTATCTGGCTTTCCTCAAAACCCAGCAACATCTTCTCAGAGGCATCATTGAGCACATCTCTCTCTCTCTCTCTCTCTCTCTCTCTCTCTCTCTCTCTCTCTCT